>JASTWF010000485.1:0-234450 GCA_030390025.1 Squalus acanthias | reverse complement strand
CCATTCCATTGAGTGTGTACTCACATTCCATTGAGTGTGTACTCCCATTCCATTTAATCTGTACTCCCATTCCACTGAGTGTGCACTCACTTTCCATTGAGTCTGTACTCAATTTCCATTGAGTGTGTGCTCCCATTCCATTGAGTGTGTGCTCCCATTCCATTGAATGTGTACTCCCATTCCATTGAGTGTGTACTCACATTCCATTGAGTGTGTACTCCCATTCCATTTACTCTGTACTCCCATTCAACTGAGTGTGCACTCACATTCCATTGAGTGTGTAATCACATTCCATTGAGTGTGCACTCACGTTCCACTGAGTCTGTACTCACATTCAATTGAGCGCGTATTCCCATTCCATTGAGTGTGTACTCACATTCAATTGAGCGTGTACTCCCATTCCATTGAGTGTGTACTCCCATTCAATTGCGTGTGCACTCCCATTCCATTGAGTGTGTACTCTCATTCCATTGAGTGTGTACTCCCATTCCATTTAGTCTGTACTTCCATTCCACTGAGTGTGCACTCACATTCCTTTGAGTGCGTACTCACATTCCATTGAGTGCGCACTCACATTCCATTGAGTGTGTAATTCCATTCCATTGAGTGCGCACTCACATTCCATTGAGTGTGTACTCCCATTCCATTGATTGTGTACTCCCATTCCATTGAGTGTGTACTCCCATTCCATTGCATGTGTACTCCCAATCCATTGAGTGTGTACTCCCATTCCAATGATTGTGTACTCCCATTCCTTTGCATGTGTACTCCCATTTCATGGATTGTGTACTCCATTCCATTGAGTGTGTACTCCCATTCCATTGAGTGTGCACTTCCATTCCATTTAGTGTGTACTCCCATTCCATTGAGTCTGTACTCCCATTCCACTGAGTGTGCACTCACATTCCATTGAGTGAGTACTCCCATTCCATTGAGTGTGCACTCACATTCCACTGAGTGTGTACTCACATTCAATTGTGTGTGTATTCCATTTCCATTGAGTGTGTACTCCCATTCCATTGAGTGTGTACACCCATTCCATTGAGTGTGTACTCCCCTTCCATTGAGTGTGTATTCCCATTTAATTGAGTGTGTACTCCCCTTCCATTGAGTGTGTACTCCTATTCCATTGAGTGTGTACTCCCATTCCATTGAGTGTGTACTCACATTCCATTGAGTGTGTACTCCCATTCCATTTAGTCTGTACTCCCATTCCACTGAGTGTGCACTCACTTTCCATTGAGTCTGTGCTCACATTCCATTTAGTGTGTGCTCCCATTCCATTGAGTGTGTACTCCCATTCCATTGAGTGTGTACTCCCATTCCATTTACTATGTACTCCCATTCAACTGAGTGTGCACGCACATTCCATTGAGTGTGTACTCACATTCCATTGAGTGTGCACTCACATTCCACTGAGTCTGTACTCACATTCAATTGAGCGCGTATTCCCATTCCATTGAGTGTGTACTCACATTCAATTGAGCGTGTACTCCCATTCCATTGAGTGTGTACTCCCATTCAATTGCGTGTGCACTCCCATTCCATTGAGTGTGTACTCTCATTCCATTGAGGGTGTACTCCCATTCCATTTAGTCTGTACTCCCATTCCACTGAGTGTGCACTCACATTTCATTGAGTGTGTACTTCCATTCCATTGAGTGCGCACTCAACTTCCATTGAGTGTGTACTCCCATTCCATTGATTGTGTACTCCCATTCCATTGAGTGTGTACTCCCATTCCATTGCATGTGTACTCCCATTCCATTGAGTGTGTACTCCCATTCCAATGATTGTGTACTCCCATTCCATTGCATGTGTACTCCCATTTCATTGATTGTGTACTCCATTCCATTGAGTGTGTACTCCCATTCCATTGAGTGTGCACTTCCATTCCATTTAGTGTGTACTCCCATTCCATTGAGTCTGTACTCCCATTCCACTGAGTGTGCACTCACATTCCATTGAGTGTGTACTCCCATTCCATTGAGTGTGCACTCACATTCCACTGAGTGTGTACTCACATTCAATTGTGTGTGTATTCCCATTCCATTGAGTGTGTACTCCCATTCCATTGAGTGTGTACTCCCATTCCATTGAGTGTGTACTCCCATTCCATTGTGTGTGTACTCCCATTCCATTGAGTGTGTACACCCATTCCATTGAGTGTGTACTCCCCTTCCATTGAGTGTGTATTCCCATTTAATTGAGTGTGTACTCCCCTTCCATTGAGTGTGTACTCCCCTTCCATTGCATGTGTACTCCCATTCCATTGAGTGTGCACTCCCATTCCATTGAGTGTGTACTCACATTCCATTGAGTGTGTACTCCCATTCCATTTAATCTGTACTCCCATTCCACTGAGTGTGCACTCACTTTCCATTGAGTCTGTACTCAATTTCCATTGAGTGTGTGCTCCCATTCCATTGAGTGTGTGCTCCCATTCCATTGAGTGTGTACTCCCATTCCATTGAGTGTGTACTCACATTCCATTGAGTGTGTACTCCCATTCCATTTACTCTGTACTCCCATTCAACTGAGTGTGCACTCACATTCCATTGAGTGTGTAATCACATTCCATTGAGTGTGCACTCACGTTCCACTGAGTCTGTACTCACATTCAATTGAGCGCGTATTCCCATTCCATTGAGTGTGTACTCACATTCAATTGAGCGTGTACTCCCATTCCATTGAGTGTGTACTCCCATTCAATTGCGTGTGCACTCCCATTCCATTGAGTGTGTACTCTCATTCCATTGAGTGTGTACTCCCATTCCATTTAGTCTGTACTTCCATTCCACTGAGTGTGCACTCACATTCCTTTGAGTGCGTACTCACATTCCATTGAGTGCGCACTCACATTCCATTGAGTGTGTAATTCCATTCCATTGAGTGCGCACTCACATTCCATTGAGTGTGTACTCCCATTCCATTGATTGTGTACTCCCATTCCATTGAGTGTGTACTCCCATTCCATTGCATGTGTACTCCCAATCCATTGAGTGTGTACTCCCATTCCAATGATTGTGTACTCCCATTCCTTTGCATGTGTACTCCCATTTCATGGATTGTGTACTCCATTCCATTGAGTGTGTACTCCCATTCCATTGAGTGTGCACTTCCATTCCATTTAGTGTGTACTCCCATTCCATTGAGTCTGTACTCCCATTCCACTGAGTGTGCACTCACATTCCATTGAGTGAGTACTCCCATTCCATTGAGTGTGCACTCACATTCCACTGAGTGTGTACTCACATTCAATTGTGTGTGTATTCCATTTCCATTGAGTGTGTACTCCCATTCCATTGAGTGTGTACACCCATTCCATTGAGTGTGTACTCCCCTTCCATTGAGTGTGTATTCCCATTTAATTGAGTGTGTACTCCCCTTCCATTGAGTGTGTACTCCTATTCCATTGAGTGTGTACTCCCATTCCATTGAGTGTGTACTCACATTCCATTGAGTGTGTACTCCCATTCCATTTAGTCTGTACTCCCATTCCACTGAGTGTGCACTCACTTTCCATTGAGTCTGTGCTCACATTCCATTTAGTGTGTGCTCCCATTCCATTGAGTGTGTACTCCCATTCCATTGAGTGTGTACTCCCATTCCATTTACTATGTACTCCCATTCAACTGAGTGTGCACGCACATTCCATTGAGTGTGTACTCACATTCCATTGAGTGTGCACTCACATTCCACTGAGTCTGTACTCACATTCAATTGAGCGCGTATTCCCATTCCATTGAGTGTGTACTCACATTCAATTGAGCGTGTACTCCCATTCCATTGAGTGTGTACTCCCATTCAATTGCGTGTGCACTCCCATTCCATTGAGTGTGTACTCTCATTCCATTGAGGGTGTACTCCCATTCCATTTAGTCTGTACTCCCATTCCACTGAGTGTGCACTCACATTTCATTGAGTGTGTACTTCCATTCCATTGAGTGCGCACTCAACTTCCATTGAGTGTGTACTCCCATTCCATTGATTGTGTACTCCCATTCCATTGAGTGTGTACTCCCATTCCATTGCATGTGTACTCCCATTCCATTGAGTGTGTACTCCCATTCCAATGATTGTGTACTCCCATTCCATTGCATGTGTACTCCCATTTCATTGATTGTGTACTCCATTCCATTGAGTGTGTACTCCCATTCCATTGAGTGTGCACTTCCATTCCATTTAGTGTGTACTCCCATTCCATTGAGTCTGTACTCCCATTCCACTGAGTGTGCACTCACATTCCATTGAGTGTGTACTCCCATTCCATTGAGTGTGCACTCACATTCCACTGAGTGTGTACTCACATTCAATTGTGTGTGTATTCCCATTCCATTGAGTGTGTACTCCCATTCCATTGAGTGTGTACTCCCATTCCATTGTGTGTGTACTCCCATTCCATTGAGTGTGCACACCCATTCCATTGAGTGTGTACTCCCCTTCCATTGAGTGTGTATTCCCATTTCATTGAGGGTGTACTCCCCTTCCATTGAGTGTGTACTCCACTTCCATTGAGTGTGTACTCCCATTCCATTGCATGTGTACTCCCATTTCATTGACTGTGTACAGCCGTTCCATTGACTGTGTACTCCCATTCCATTGACTGTGCACTCTCATTCCATTGAGCGTGTACTCCCATTCCATTGAGTGTGTACACCCATTCCATTGAGTGTGTACTCCCATTCCATTGACTGTGCACTCCCATTCCATTGAGTGTGTACTCACATTCAATTCAGTCTGTACTCACATTTTATTGAGCATGTACTCCCATTCCATTGAGTGTGTACTCTCATTCCATTGAGTGAGTACTCCCATTTTATTGAGCGTGTTCTCACATTCAATTAAATGTGTACACACATTGCATTGAATATGTACTCCCATTCCATTGAGTGTGTACTCCCATTCCATTGAGTGTGTACTCCCATTCCATTGAGTGTGCACTCACATTCCATTAAGTGTGTACTCCCATTCATTTTATGGTGTACTCCCATTCCATTGACTGTGTACTCCCAATCTATTGAGTGCGTACTCCCATTCCATTGAGTGTGTACTTCCATTTCATTGAGTGCGCAGTCACATTCCATTGAGTGTGTACTCCCATTCCATTGATTGTGTACTCCCATTCCATTGAGTGTGTTTTCCCATTCCATTGCATGTGTACTCCCATTCCATTGAGTGTGTACTCCCATTCCAATGAGTGTGTACTCCCATCCAATTGCATGTGTACTCCCATTTCATTGATTGTGTACTCCATTCCATTGAGTGTGTACTCCCATTCCATTGAGTGTGCACTTCCATTCCATTTAGTTTGTACTCCCATTCCATTGAGTCTGTACTCCCATTCCACTGAGTGTGCACTCACATTCCATTGAGTGTGTACTCACATTCAATTCAGTCTGTACTCCCCTTTTATTGATCGTGTTCTCCCATTCCATTGAGTGTGTGCTCCCATTCCATTGAGTGTGTACTCCCATTCCATTGAGTGTGTACTCACATTCCATTGAGTGTGCACTCACATTCCACTGAGTCTGTACTCACATTCAATTGAGCACGTATTCCCATTCCATTGAGTGTGTCCTCCCATTCAATTGCTTGTGTACTCCCATTCCATTGAGTGTGTACTCTCATTCCATTGAGTGTGTACTCCCATTCCATTTTGTCTGTACTCCCATTCCACTGAGTGTGCACTCACATTCCTTTGAGTGCGTACTCACATTCCATTGAGTGCGCACTCACATTCCATTGAGTGTGTACTTCCATTCCATTGAGTGCGCACTCACATTCCATTGAGTGTGTACTCCCATTCCATTGATTGTGTACTCCCATTCCATTGAGTGTGTACTCCCATTCCATTGCATGTGTACTCCCATTCCATTGAGTGTGTACTCCCATTCCAATGAGTGTGGACTCCCATCCCATTGCATGTGTACTCCCATTTCATTGATTGTGTACTCCATTCCATTGAGTGTGTACTCCCATTCCTTTGAGTGTGCAATTCCATTCCATTTAGTGTGTACTCCCATTCCATTGAGTCTGTACTCCCATTCCACTGAGTGTGCACTCACATTCCATTGAGTATGTTCTCCCATTCCATTGAGTGTGTGCTCCCATTCCATTGAGTATGAGCTCCCATTCCATTTAGTGTGTACTCCCATTCCATTGAGTGTGTACTCACATTCCATTGAGTGCGCACTCACATTCCAATGAGTGCGCACTCACATTCCATTGAGTGTGTACTCCCATTCCATTGATTGTGTACTCCCATTCCTTTGAGCGTGTACTCCCATTCCATTGAGTGTGTACTCACATTCCATTGAGTGTGTACTCCCATTCCATTTCGTCTGTACTCCCATTCCACTGAGTGTGCACACACTTTCCATTAAGTCTCTACTCACATTCCATTGAGTGTGTGCTCCCATTCCATTGAGTGTGTGCTCCCATTCCATTGAGTGTGTACTCCCATTCCATTGAGTGTGTACTCACATTCCATTGAGTGTGTACTCCCATTCCATTTACTCTGTACTCCCATTCAACTGAGTGTGCACTCACATTCCATTAAGTGTGTAATCACATTCCATTGAGTGTGCACTCACATTCCACTGAGTCTGTACTCACATTCAATTGAGCGCGTATTCCCATTCCATTGAGTGTGTACTCACATTCAATTGAGCGTGTACTCCCATTCCATTGAGTGTGTACTCCCATTCAATTGCGTGTGCACTCCCATTCCATTGGGTGTGTACTCTCATTCCATTGAGTGTGTACTCCCATTCCATTTAGTCTGTACTCCCATTCCACTGAGTGTGCACTCACATTCCTTTGAGTGCGTACTCACATTCCATTGAGTGCGCACTCACATTCCATTGAGTGTGTACTTCCATTCCATTGAGTGCGCACTCACATTCCATTGAGTGTGTACTCCCATTCCATTGATTGTGTACTCCCATTCCATTGAGTGTGTACTCCCATTCCATTGCATGTGTACACCCATTCCATTGAGTGTGTACTCCCATTCCAATGATTGTGTACTCCCATTCCATTGCATGTGTACTCCCATTTCATGGATTGTGTACTCCATTCCATTTAGTGTGTACTCCCATTCCATTGAGTCTGTACTCCCATTCCACTGAGTGTGCACTCACATTCCATTGAGTGAGTACTCCCATTCCATTGAGTGTGCACTCACATTCCACTGAGTGTGTACTCACATTCAATTGTGTGTGTATTCCATTTCCATTGAGTGTGTACTCCCATTCCATTGAGTGTGTACTCCCATTCCATTGTGTGTGTACTCCCATTCCATTGAGTGTGTACACCCATTCCATTGAGTGTGTATTCCCCTTCCATTGAGTGTGTATTCCCATTTAATTGAGTGTGTACTCCCCTTCCATTGAGTGTGTACTCCCCTTCCATTGCATGTGTACTCCCATTCCATTGAGTGTGCACTCCCATTCCATTGAGTGTGTACTCACATTCCATTGAGTGTGTACTCCCATTCCATTTAATCTGTACTCCCATTCCACTGAGTGTGCACTCACTTTCCATTGAGTCTGTACTCAATTTCCATTGAGTGTGTGCTCCCATTCCATTGAGTGTGTGCTCCCATTCCATTGAGTGTGTACTCCCATTCCATTGAGTGTGTACTCACATTCCATTGAGTGTGTACTCCCATTCCATTTACTCTGTACTCCCATTCAACTGAGTGTGCACTCACATTCCATTGAGTGTGTAATCACATTCCATTGAGTGTGCACTCACGTTCCACTGAGTCTGTACTCACATTCAATTGAGCGCGTATTCCCATTCCATTGAGTGTGTACTCACATTCAATTGAGCGTGTACTCCCATTCCATTGAGTGTGTACTCCCATTCAATTGCGTGTGCACTCCCATTCCATTGAGTGTGTACTCTCATTCCATTGAGTGTGTACTCCCATTCCATTTAGTCTGTACTTCCATTCCACTGAGTGTGCACTCACATTCCTTTGAGTGCGTACTCACATTCCATTGAGTGCGCACTCACATTCCATTGAGTGTGTAATTCCATTCCATTGAGTGCGCACTCACATTCCATTGAGTGTGTACTCCCATTCCATTGATTGTGTACTCCCATTCCATTGAGTGTGTACTCCCATTCCATTGCATGTGTACTCCCAATCCATTGAGTGTGTACTCCCATTCCAATGATTGTGTACTCCCATTCCTTTGCATGTGTACTCCCATTTCATGGATTGTGTACTCCATTCCATTGAGTGTGTACTCCCATTCCATTGAGTGTGCACTTCCATTCCATTTAGTGTGTACTCCCATTCCATTGAGTCTGTACTCCCATTCCACTGAGTGTGCACTCACATTCCATTGAGTGAGTACTCCCATTCCATTGAGTGTGCACTCACATTCCACTGAGTGTGTACTCACATTCAATTGTGTGTGTATTCCATTTCCATTGAGTGTGTACTCCCATTCCATTGAGTGTGTACACCCATTCCATTGAGTGTGTACTCCCCTTCCATTGAGTGTGTATTCCCATTTAATTGAGTGTGTACTCCCCTTCCATTGAGTGTGTACTCCTATTCCATTGAGTGTGTACTCCCATTCCATTGAGTGTGTACTCACATTCCATTGAGTGTGTACTCCCATTCCATTTAGTCTGTACTCCCATTCCACTGAGTGTGCACTCACTTTCCATTGAGTCTGTGCTCACATTCCATTTAGTGTGTGCTCCCATTCCATTGAGTGTGTACTCCCATTCCATTGAGTGTGTACTCCCATTCCATTTACTATGTACTCCCATTCAACTGAGTGTGCACTCACATTCCATTGAGTGTGTACTCACATTCCATTGAGTGTGCACTCACATTCCACTGAGTCTGTACTCACATTCAATTGAGCGCGTATTCCCATTCCATTGAGTGTGTACTCACATTCAATTGAGCGTGTACTCCCATTCCATTGAGTGTGTACTCCCATTCAATTGCGTGTGCACTCCCATTCCATTGAGTGTGTACTCTCATTCCATTGAGGGTGTACTCCCATTCCATTTAGTCTGTACTCCCATTCCACTGAGTGTGCACTCACATTTCATTGAGTGTGTACTTCCATTCCATTGAGTGCGCACTCAACTTCCATTGAGTGTGTACTCCCATTCCATTGATTGTGTACTCCCATTCCATTGAGTGTGTACTCCCATTCCATTGCATGTGTACTCCCATTCCATTGAGTGTGTACTCACATTCCAATGATTGTGTACTCCCATTCCATTGCATGTGTACTCCCATTTCATTGATTGTGTACTCCATTCCATTGAGTGTGTACTCCCATTCCATTGAGTGTGCACTTCCATTCCATTTAGTGTGTACTCCCATTCCATTGAGTCTGTACTCCCATTCCACTGAGTGTGCACTCACATTCCATTGAGTGTGTACTCCCATTCCATTGAGTGTGCACTCACATTCCACTGAGTGTGTACTCACATTCAATTGTGTGTGTATTCCCATTCCATTGAGTGTGTACTCCCATTCCATTGAGTGTGTACTCCCATTCCATTGTGTGTGTACTCCCATTCCATTGAGTGTGCACACCCATTCCATTGAGTGTGTACTCCCCTTCCATTGAGTGTGTATTCCCATTTCATTGAGGGTGTACTCCCCTTCCATTGAGTGTGTACTCCACTTCCATTGAGTGTGTACTCCCATTCCATTGCATGTGTACTCCCATTTCATTGACTGTGTACAGCCGTTCCATTGACTGTGTACTCCCATTCCATTGACTGTGCACTCTCATTCCATTGAGCGTGTACTCCCATTCCATTGAGTGTGTACACCCATTCCATTGAGTGTGTACTCCCATTCCATTGACTGTGCACTCCCATTCCATTGAGTGTGTACTCACATTCAATTCAGTCTGTACTCACATTTTATTGAGCATGTACTCCCATTCCATTGAGTGTGTACTCTCATTCCATTGAGTGAGTACTCCCATTTTATTGAGCGTGTTCTCACATTCAATTAAATGTGTACACACATTGCATTGAATATGTACTCCCATTCCATTGAGTGTGTACTCCCATTCCATTGAGTGTGTACTCCCATTCCATTGAGTGTGCACTCACATTCCATTAAGTGTGTACTCCCATTCATTTTATGGTGTACTCCCATTCCATTGACTGTGTACTCCCAATCCATTGAGTGCGTACTCCCATTCCATTGAGTGTGTACTTCCATTTCATTGAGTGCGCAGTCACATTCCATTGAGTGTGTACTCCCATTCCATTGATTGTGTACTCCCATTCCATTGAGTGTGTTTTCCCATTCCATTGCATGTGTACTCCCATTCCATTGAGTGTGTACTCCCATTCCAATGAGTGTGTACTCCCATCCAATTGCATGTGTACTCCCATTTCATTGATTGTGTACTCCATTCCATTGAGTGTGTACTCCCATTCCATTGAGTGTGCACTTCCATTCCATTTAGTTTGTACTCCCATTCCATTGAGTCTGTACTCCCATTCCACTGAGTGTGCACTCACATTCCATTGAGTGTGTACTCACATTCAATTGTGTGTGTATTCCCATTCCATTGAGTGTGTACTCCCCTTCCATTGAGTGTGTACTCCCCTTCCATTGCATGTGTACTCCCATTCAACTGAGTGTGCACTCACATTCCATTGAGTGTGTACTCACATTCCATTGAGTGTGCACTCACATTCCACTGAGTCTGTACTCACATTCAATTGAGCGCGTATTCCCATTCCATTGAGTGTGTACTCACATTCAATTGAGCGTGTACTCCCATTCCATTGAGTGTGTACTCCCATTCAATTGCGTGTGCACTCCCATTCCATTGAGTGTGTACTCTCATTCCATTGAGGGTGTACTCCCATTCCATTTAGTCTGTACTCCCATTCCACTGAGTGTGCACTCACATTCCATTGAGTGTGTACTTCCATTCCATTGAGTGCGCACTCACATTCCATTGAGTGTGTACTCCCATTCCATTGATTGTGTACTCCCATTCCATTGAGTGTGTACTCCCATTCCATTGCAGGTGTACTCCCATTCCATTGAGTGTGTACTCCCATTCCAATGAGTGTGTACTCCCATTCCATTGCATGTGTACTCCCATTTCATTGATTGTTTACTCCATTCCATTGAGTGTGTACTCCCATTCCATTGAGTGTGCACTTCCATTCCATTTAGTGTGTACTCCCATTCCATTGAGTCTGTACTCCCATTCCACTGAGTGTGCACTCACATTCCATTGAGTGTGTACTCCCATTCCATTGAGTGTGCACTCACATTCCACTGAGTGTGTACTCACATTCAATTGTGTGTGTATTCCCATTCCATTGAGTGTGTACTCCCATTCCATTGAGTGTGTACTCCCATTCCATTGTGTGTGTACTCCCATTCCATTGAGTGTGCACACCCATTCCATTGAGTGTGTACTCCCCTTCCATTGAGTGTGTATTCCCATTTCATTGAGGGTGTACTCCCCTTCCATTGAGTGTGTACTCCACTTCCATTGTGTGTGTACTCCCATTCCATTGCATGTGTACTCCCATTTCATTGACTGTGTACAGCCATTCCATTGACTGTGTACTCCCATTCCATTGACTGTGCACTCTCATTCCATTGAGCGTGTACTCCCATTCCATTGAGTGTGTACACCCATTCCATTGAGTGTGTACTCCCATTCCATTGACTGTGCACTCCCATTCCATTGAGTGTGTACTCACATTCAATTCAGTCTGTACTCCCATTTTATTGAGCATGTACTCCCATTCCATTGAGTGTGCACTCCCATTCCATTGAGTGTGTACTCCCATTCCATTGAGTGTGTACTCCCATTCCATTGAGTGAGTACTCCCATTTTATTGAGCGTGTTCTCACATTCAATTAAATGTGTACACACATTGCATTGAATATGTACTCCCATTCCATTGAGTGTGTACTCCCATTCCATTGAGTGTGTACTCCCATTCCATTGAGTGTGCACTCACATTCCATTAAGTGTGTACTCCCATTCATTTTATGGTGTACTCCCATTCCATTGACTGTGTACTCCCATTCCATTGAGTGTGTACTTCCATTCCATTGAGTGCGCACTCACATTCCATTGAGTGTGTACTCCCATTCCATTGATTGTGTACTCCCATTCCATTGAGTGTGTTTTCCCATTCCATTGCATGTGTACTCCCATTCCATTGAGTGTGTACTCCCATTCCAATGAGTGTGTACTCCCATCCAATTGCATGTGTACTCCCATTTCATTGATTGTGTACTCCATTCCATTGAGTGTGTACTCCCATTCCATTGAGTGTGCACTTCCATTCCATTTAGTTTGTACTCCCATTCCATTGAGTCTGTACTCCCATTCCACTGAGTGTGCACTCACATTCCATTGAGTGTGTACTCCCATTCCATTGAGTGTGTACTCCCATTCCATTGAGTGTGTACTCACATTCCATTGAGTGTGTACTCCCATTCCATTTAGTCTGTACTCCCATTCCACTGAGTGTGCACTCACTTTCCATTGAGTCTGTACTCACATTCCATTGAGTGTGTGCTCCCATTCCATTGAGTGTGTAATCACATTCCATTGAGTGTGCACTCACATTCCACTGAGTCTGTACTCACATTCAATTGAGCGCGTCTTCCCATTCCATTGAGTGTGTACTCACATTCAATTGAGCGTGTACTCCCATTCCATTGAGTGTGTACTCCCATTCAATTGCGTGTGCACTCCCATTCCATTGAGTGTGTACTCTCATTCCATTGAGTGTGTACTCCCATTCCATTTCGTCTGTACTCCCATTCCACTGAGTGTGCACTTACATTCCTTTGAGTGCGTACTCACATTCCATTGAGTGCGCACTCACATTCCATTGAGTGTGTACTTCCATTCCATTGAGTGCGCACTCACATTCCATTGAGTGTGTACTCCCATTCCATTGATTGTGTACTCCCATTCCATTGAGTGTGTACTCCCATTCCATTGCATGTGTACTCCCATTCCATTGAGTGTGTACTCCCATTCCAATGATTGTGTACTCCCATTCCATTGCATGTGTACTCCCATTTCATGGATTGTGTACTCCATTCCATTGAGTGTGTTCTCCCATTCCATTGAGTGTGCACTTCCATTCCATTTAGTGTGTACTCCCATTCCATTGAGTCTGTACTCCCATTCCACTGAGTGTGCACTCACATTCCATTGAGTGAGTACTCCCATTCCATTGAGTGTGCACTCACATTCCACTGAGTGTGTTCTCACATTCAATTGTGTGTGTATTCCATTTCCATTGAGTGTGTACTCCCATTCCATTGAGTGTGTACTCCCATTCCATTGTGTGTGTACTCCCATTCCATTGAGTGTGTACACCCATTCCATTGAGTGTGTACTCCCCTTCCATTGCATGTGTACTCCCATTCCATTGAGTGTGTACTCCCATTCCATTGAGTGTGTACTCACATTCCATTGAGTGTGTACTCCCATTCCATTTAGTCTGTACTCCCATTCCACTGAGTGTGCACTCACTTTCCATTGAGTCTGTACTCACATTCCATTGAGTGTGTGCTCCCATTCCATTGAGTGTGTAATCCCATTCCATTAAGTGTGTACTCACATTCCATTGAGTGTGTACTCCCATTCCATTTACTCTGTACTCCCATTCAACTGAGTGTGCACTCACATTCCATTGAGTGTGTACTCACATTCCATTGAGTGTGCACTCACATTCCACTAAGTCTGTACTCACATTCAATTGAGCGTGTATTCCCATTCCATTGAGTGTGTACTCACATTCAATTGAGCGTGTACTCCCATTCCATTGAGTGTGTACTCCCATTCAATTGCGTGTGCACTCCCATTCCATTGAGTGTGTACTCTCATTCCATTGAGTGTGTACTCCCATTCCATTTAGTCTGTACTCCCATTCCACTGAGTGTGCACTCACATTCCTTTGAGTGCATACTCACATTCCATTGAGTGCGCACTCACATTCCATTGAGTGTGTACTTCCATTCCATTGAGTGCGCACTCACATTCCATTGAGTGTGTACTCCCATTCCATTGATTGTGTACTCCCATTCCAATGAGTGTGTACTCCCATTCCATTGCATGTGTACTCCCATTCCATTGAGTGTGTACTCCCATTCCAATGCGTGTGTACTTCCATTCCATTGCATGTGTACTCCCATTTCATTGATTGTGTACTCCATTCCATTGAGTGTGTACTCCCATTCCATTGAGTGTGCACTTCCATTCCATTTAATGAGTACTCCCATTCCATTGAGTCTGTACTCCCATTCCAATGAGTGTGCACTCACATTCCATCGAGTGTGTACTCCCATTCCATTGAGTGTGCACTCACATTCCACTGAGTGTGTACTCACATTCAATTGTGTGTTTATTCCCATTCCATTGAGTGTGTACTCCCATTCCATTGAGTGTGTACTCCCATTCCATTGTGTGTGTACTCCCATTCCATTGAGTATTCACACCCATTCCATTGAGTGTGTACTCCCCTTCCATTGAGTGTGTATTCCCATTTCATTGAGGGTGTACTCCCCTTCCATTGAGTGTGTACTCCACTTCCATTGAGTGTGTACTCCCATTCCATTGCATGTGTACTCCCATTTCATTGACTGTGTACACCCATTCCATTGACTGTGTACTCCCATTCCATTGACTGTGCACTCTCATTCCATTGAGCGTGTACTCCCATTCCATTGAGTGTGTACACCCATTCCATTGAGTGTGTACTCCCATTCCATTGACTGTGCACTCTCATTCCATTGAGCGTGTACTCCCATTCCATTGAGTGTGTACTCACATTCAATTCAGTCTGTACTCCCATTTTATTGAGTGTGTCCTCCCATTCCATTGAGTGTGTACTCCCATTCCATTGAGTGAGTACTCCCATTTTATTGAGCGTGTTCTCACATTCAATTAAATGTGTACACACATTGCATTGAATATGTACTCCCATTCCATTGAGTGTGTACTCCCATTCCATTGAGTGTGTACTCCCATTCCATTGAGTGTGCACTCACATTCCATTAAGTGTGTACTCCCATTCATTTTATGGTGTACTCCCATTCCATTGACTGTGTACTCCCATTCCATTGAGTGCGTACTCCCATTCCATTGAGTGTGTACTTCCATTCCATTGAGTGCGCACTCACATTCCATTGAGTGTGTACTCCCATTCCATTGATTGTGTACTCCCATTCCATTGAGTTTGTACTCCCATTCCATTGCATGTGTACTCCCATTCCATTGAGTGTGTACTCCCATTCCAATGAGTGTGTACTCCCATTCCATTGCATGTGTACTCCCATTTCATTGATTGTGTACTCCATTCCATTGAGTGTGTACTCCCATTCCATTGAGTGTGCACTTCCATTCCATTTAATGTGTACTCCCAATCCATTGAGTCTGTACTCCCATTCCACTGATTGTGCACTCACATTCCATTGAGTGTGTACTCCCATTCCATTGAGTGTGCACTCACATTCCACTGAGTGTGTACTCACATTCAATTGTGTGTGTATTCCCATTCCATTGAGTGTGTACACCCATTCCATTGAGTGTGTACTCCCATTCCTTTGTGTGTGTACTCCCATTCCATTGAGTGTGTACACCCATTCCATTGAGTGTGTACTCCCCTTCCATTGAGTGTGTATTCCCATTTCATTGAGGGTGTACTCCCCTTCCATTGAGTGTGTACTCCCCTTCCATTGAGTGTGTACTCCCATTCCATTGCATGTGTACTCCCATTTCATTGACTGCGTACACCCATTCCATTGAGTGTGTACTCCCATTCCATTGACTGTGCACTCTCATTCCATTGAGCGTGTACTCCGATTCCATTGAGTGTGTACACCCATTCCATTGAGTGTGTACTCCCATTCCATTGACTGTGCACTCTCATTCCATTGAGCGTGTACTCCCATTCCATTGAGTGTGTACTCACATTCAATTCAGTCTGTACTTCCATTTTATTGAGCGTGTACTCCCATTCCATTGAGTGTGCATTCCCATTCCATTGAGTGTGTACTCCCATTCCATTGAGTGTGTACTCCCATTCCATTGAGTGAGTACTCCCATTTTATTGAGCGTGTTCTCACATTCAATTGAATGTATACACACATTGCATTGAATATGTACTCCCATTCCATTGAGTGTGTACTCCCATTCCATTGAGTGTGTACTCCCATTCCATTGAGTGTGCACTCACATTCCATTAAGTGTGTACTCCCATTCATTTTATGGTGTACTCCCATTCCATTGACTGTGTACTCCCATTCCATTGAGTGCGTACTCCCATTCCATTGAGTGAGTACTCACATTCAATTGATTGTGTACTCCCATTCCATTGAGTGTGTACTCACATTCCATTAAGTTTGCACTCCAATTCCATTGCCTTTGTACTCCCATTCAATTGAGTGTGTACTCCCATTCCATTGAGTGTGTACTCCCATTCCATTGAGTGTGTACTCACATTCAATTGAGTGCGTACTCCCATTCCATTGAGTGTGTACTCCCATTCCATTGAGTGTGTGCTCCCATTCAATTGAGTGTGTACTCCTATTCCATTGAGTGTGCACTCCCATTTTATTGAGCATGTACTCCCATTCCACTGAGTGTGCACTCACATTCCATTGAGTGTGTACTCCCATTCCATTGCATGTGTACTCCCATTCCATTGAGTGTGTACTCCCATTCCAATGAGTGTGTACTCCCATTCCATTGCATGTGTACTCCCATTTCATTGATTGTGTACTCCATTCCATTGAGTGTGTACTCCCATTCCATTGAGTGTGCACTCACATTCCACTGAGTGTGTACTCACATTCAATTGTGTGTGTATTCCCATTCCATTGAGTGTGTACACCCATTCCATTGAGTGTGTACTCCCATTCCTTTGTGTGTGTACTCCCATTCCATTGAGTGTGTACACCCATTCCATTGAGTGTGTACTCCCCTTCCATTGAGTGTGTATTCCCATTTCATTGAGGGTGTACTCCCCTTCCATTGAGTGTGTACTCCCCTTCCATTGAGTGTGTACTCCCATTCCATTGCATGTGTACTCCCATTTCATTGTCTGCGTACACCCATTCCATTGAGTGTGTACTCCCATTCCATTGACTGTGCACTCTCATTCCATTGAGCGTGTACTCCCATTCCATTGAGTGTGTACACCCATTCCATTGAGTGTGTACTCCCATTCCATTGACTGTGCACTCTCATTCCATTGAGCGTGTACTCCCATTCCATTGAGTGTGTACTCACATTCAATTCAGTCTGTACTTCCATTTTATTGAGCGTGTACTCCCATTCCATTGAGTGTGCACTCCCATTCCATTGAGTGTGTACTCCCATTCCATTGAGTGTGTACTCCCATTCCATTGAGTGAGTACTCCCATTTTATTGAGCGTGTTCTCACATTCAATTGAATGTATACACACATTGCATTGAATATGTACTCCCATTCCATTGAGTGTGTACTCCCA
This sequence comes from Squalus acanthias, assembly GCA_030390025.1. Classification (NCBI taxonomy): domain Eukaryota; kingdom Metazoa; phylum Chordata; class Chondrichthyes; order Squaliformes; family Squalidae; genus Squalus; species Squalus acanthias. The sequence continues at coordinate 216,929 of JASTWF010000485.1, read as the reverse complement.
TTCCATTGAGTGTGTACTCCCATTCCATTGAGTGTGCACTCACATTCCATTAAGTGTGTACTCCCATTCATTTTATGGTGTACTCCCATTCCATTGACTGTGTACTCCCATTCCATTGAGTGCGTACTCCCATTCCATTGAGTGAGTACTCACATTCAATTGAGTGTGTACTCCCATTCCATTGAGTGTGTACTCACATTCCATTAAGTTTGCACTCCAATTCCATTGCCTTTGTACTCCCATTCAATTGAGTGTGTACTCCCATTCCATTGAGTGTGTACTCCCATTCCATTGAGTGTGTACTCACATTCAATTGAGTGCGTACTCCCATTCCATTGAGTGTGTACTCCCATTCCATTGAGTGTGTGCTCCCATTCAATTGAGTGTGTACTCCTATTCCATTGAGTGTGCACTCCCATTTTATTGAGCATGTACTCCCATTCCATTGAGTGTGCACTCCCATTCCAATGAGTGTGTACTCCCATTCCATTGAGTGTGTACTCATATTCCATTGAGTGTGTACTCCCATTCCATTTAGTGTGTACTCCCATTCCATTTAGTCTGTACTCCCATTTTATTGAGCATTGAATTGAATGTGTACTCCCTTTCCATTGAGTGTGTAATCACATTTAATTGAATGTGTATTCCCATTCCATTGAATGTGTACTCCCATTCAATTGAGTGTGTACTGTCATTAAATGAGTGTATACTCCCATTCCATTGAGTGTGTACTCCCATTCCATTGACCATGTTCTCCCATTCCATTGAGTGTGTACTCACATTCAATTCAGTCTGTACTCCCCTTTTATTGATCGTGTGCTCCCATTCCATTGAGTGTGTCCTCCCATTCCATTGAGTGTGTACTCACATTCCATTGAGTGTGTACTCCCATTCCATTTAGTCTGTACTTCCATTCCACTGAGTGTGCACTCACTATCCATTGAGTCTGTACTCACATTCCATTGAGTGTGTGCTCCCATTCCATTGAGTGTGTGCTCCCATTCCATTGAGTGTGTACTCCCATTCCATTGAATGTGTACTCACATTCCATTGAGTGTGTACTCCCATTCCATTTACTCTGTCCTCCCATTCCACTGAGTGTGCACTCACATTCCATTGAGTGTGTACTCCCATTCCATTGAGTGTGCACTCACATTCCACTGAGTGTGTACTCACATTCAATTGTGTGTGTATTCCCATTCCATTGAGTGTGTACTCCCATTCATAAGAACATAAGAACATAAGAAATAGGAGCAGGAGTAGGCCAATCGGCCCCTCGAGCCTGCTCCGCCATTCAATAAGATCATGGCTGATCTGATCCTAACCGCCAATCTACTATCTATCACAGAACCATCTCCTGCATCTAACAGAATTGCACACACGAAATAGGAGCAGAATCAGGCTACACAGTCCCTGGGCCCGCTCCACTACCCACAGGGCCATGACCGATCCGAACCTAGACTCATGTCCAAATTCCTGCCCGCTCCCCGTAACCCTTAATGCCCTTTACTTCTAGGAAACTGTCTATTTCTGTTTTAAATTTAATTAATGTTGTAGCTTCTACAGCTTTTTGTGGCAGCATATTCCATGGACCTACCACCCTCTGAGTGAAGTAGTTCCTCCTCATCTCAGTTTTGAAAGAGCAGCCCCTTATTCTAAGACTATGTCCCCTAGTTCTCGTCTCACCCGTCATCGGGAACATCCTCCCCGCATCCTCCCGATCCAACCCCTTCACAATCTTATATGTTTCAATAAGATCGCCTCTCATTCTTCTGAACTCCAATGAGTAGAGTCCCAATCTACCCAACCTCTCCTCATATGACCACCCCCTCATCCCCGGGATTAACCGAGTGAACCTTTTTTGCACTGCCTCGAGAGCAAGGATGTCTTTCCTTAAGTAAGGACACCAAAACTGTATGCAGTATTCCAGGTGCGGTCTCACCAATACCTTGTACAACTGAAGCAATACCTCCCTATTTTTATATTCTATCCCCCTAGCAATGAAAGCCAACATTCCATTTGCCTTCTTAATCACTTGCTGCACCTGCATACTAACCTTTTGAGTTTCGTGCACCAGGACCCCCAGATCCCTTTGCACTTCAGTACTCTCCAGTTTCTTGCCATTAAGATAATAAATTGCTCTAGGATTTTTCCTGCCAAAGTGCATCACCTCACACTTTCCAGTGTTGTATTCCATCTGCCAAATCTCTGCCCACTTACTTAGCCTGTCTATGTCCCCTTGCAGGTTTTTTATGTCCTCCTCACTCACTACTTTCCCTCCCATCTTTGTATCATCTGCAAATTTTGATATGTTACACTTGGTCCCTTCCTCCAAATCGTTAATATAGATTGTAAAGAGTTGGGGACCCAGCACTGACCCCTGTGGAACACCACTAGTTACTGATTGCCAGTCTGAGAATGAACCATTTATCCCAACTCTTTGCTTTCTGTTAGATAGCCAATCCTCTATCCATGCCAGAATATTACCCCCAATCCCGTGATTTTTTACCTTAAGCAATAATCTTTTGTGTGGCACCTTGTCAAATGCCTTTTGGAAGTCTAAATACACCACATCCACTGGTTCCCCTTTATCCACTCTATATGTTACTTCCTCAAAGAACTCCAGCAAATTTGTCAAACATGACTTCCCCTTCGTAAAACCATGCTGACTTTGTCCTATTAAATTATGATTATCCAAATGTCCTGTTACTGTTTCCTTAATAATGGACTCCAAAATTTTACCTACCACAGATGTTAGGCTAACCGGTCTATAGTTACCAGCCTTCTGTCTACTGCCCTTTTTAAATAAGGGTGTTACATTAGCAGTTTTACAGTCTGCCGGGACCTTAGCGGAATCCAGGGAGTTTTGAAAAATTATTACCAATGCATCTACAATCCCTACCGCCACTTCCTTCAAGACTCTAGGATGTAAGCCATCAGGTCCAGGTGATTTATCCGCCTTGAGTCCCATTATTTTACCGAGTACCACTTCCTTAGTGATTTTGATCGTGTATAGCTCCTCTCCCCCTATAGCCCCCTGTTTGTCCAGTGTTGGGATATTCTTAGTGTCCTCTACTGTAAAGACTGATACAAAATATTCATTCAGTGCTTTTGCCATCTCCATATTTCCCACCATTAATTTCCCGGTCTCATCCTCTAAGGGACCAACATTTACTTTAGCCACCCTTTTTCTTTTTATATAACTATAAAAACTCTTACTATCTGTTTTTATATTTTTTGCTAATTTACTTTCATAATCTATCTTCCCTTTCTTAATCAATCTTTTTGTTATTTTTTGCTGCCTTTTACTCCCATTCCATTGTGTGTGTACTCCCATTCCATTGAGTGTGTACTCCCATTCCATTGAGTGTGTACACCCATTCCATTGAGTGTGTACTCCCCTTCCATTGAGTGTGTACTCCCATTTCATTGAGTGTGTACTCCACTTCCATTGAGTGTGTACTCCCCTTCCATTGAGTGTGTACTTCCATTCCATTGAGTGTGTGCTCACATTCCTATGAGTGTGTACTCCCATTCCATCGAGTGTGTACGTCCATTCCATTGACTGTGTACTCCCATTCCATTGAGTGCGTACTCCCATTCCATTGAGTGTGTACTCCCATTCCATTGAGTGTGTACTCCCATTCCATTGACTGTGCACTCTCATTCCATTGAGCGTGTACTCCCATTCCATTGAGTGTGTACTCATATTCAATTCAGTCTGTACTCCCATTTTATTGAGCGTGTACTCCCATTCCATTGAGTGTGCACTCCCATTCCATTGAGTGTGTACTCCCGTTCCATTGAGTGTGTACTCCCATTTGATTGAGTGTGTACTCCCATTCCATTGAGTGTGTACTCCCATTCCATTGAGTGAGTACTCCCATTTTATTGAGCTTGTTCTCACATTCAATTGAATGTGTACTCACGTTGCATTGAGTATGTACTCCCATTCCATTGAGTGTGTACTCCCATTCCATTGAGTGTGTACTCCCATTCCATTGAGTGTGCACTCACATTCCATTAAGTGTGTACTCCCATTCAATTTAGGGAGTACTCCCATTCCATTGACTGTGTACTCCCATTCCATTGAGTGCGTACTCCCATTCCATTGAGTGAGTACTCACATTCCATTGAGTGTGTACTCCCATTCAATTGAGTGTGTACTCCCATTCCATTGAGTGTGCACTCCCATTTTATTGAGCATGTACTCCCATTCCATTGAGTGTGCACTCCCATTCCAATGAGTGTGTACTCCCATTCCATTGAGTGTGTACTCCCATTCCATTGAGTGTGTACTCCCATTGAATTTAATGTGTACTCCCTTTCCATTGAGTGTGTACTCATATTTAATTGAATGTGTATTCCCATTCCATTGAATGTGTACTCCCATTCAATTGAGTGTGTACTGTCATTCCATTGAGTGTATACTCCCATTCCATTGAGTGTGTACTCCCATTCCATTGAGTGTGTACTCCCATTCCATTGACTGTGCACTCTAATTCCATTGACCGTGTTCTCCCATTCCATTGAGTGTGTGCTCCCATTCCATTGAGTGTGTACTCCCATTCCATTGAGTGTGTACTCCCATTACATTGAGTGTATACTCCCATTCCATTTAGTCTGTACTTCCATTCCACTGAGTGTGCACTCACCTTCCATTGAGTCTGTACTCAATTTCCATTGAGTGTGTGCTCCCATTCCATTGAGTGTGTGCTCCCATTCCATTGAGTGTGTACTACCATTCCATTGAGTGTGTACTCACATTCCATTGAGTGTGTACTCCCATTCCATTTACTCTGTCCTCCCATTCCATTGAGTGTGCACTCACATTCCATTGAGTGTGTACTCCCATTCCATTGAGTCTGTACTCCCATTCCACTGAGTGTGCAATCACATTCCATTGAGTGTGTACTCCCATTCCATTGAGTGTGCACTCACATTCCACTGAGTGTGTACTCACATTCAATTGTGTGTGTATTCCCATTCCATTGAGTGTGTACTCCCATTCCATTGAGTGTGTACTCCCATTCCATTGTGTGTGTACTCCCATTCCATTGAGTGTGTACTCCCATTCCATTGAGTGTGCACTCCCATTCCAATGAGTGTGTACTCCCATTCCATTGAGTGTGTACTCCCATTCCATTGAGTGTGTACTCCCATTCCATTTAGTGTGTACTCCCATTCCATTTAGTCTGTACTCCCATTTTATTGAGCGTGTACTCACATTGAATTGAATGTGTACTCCCTTTCCATTGAGTGTGTACTCACATTTAATTGAATGTGTATTCCCATTCCATTGAATGTGTACTCCCATTCAATTGAGTGTGTACTGTCATTCCATTGAGTGTATACTCCCATTCCATTGAGTGTGTACTCCCATTCCATTGAGTGTGTACTCCCATTCCATTGACTGTGCACTCACATTTAATTGAATGTGTATTCCATTCCATTGAATGTGTACTCCCATTCAATTGAGTGTGTACTGTCATTCCATTGAGTGTATACTCCCATTCCATTGAGTGTGTACTCCCATTCCATTGAGTGTGTACTCCCATTCCATTGACTGTGCACTCTAATTCCATTGACCGTGTTCTCCCATTCCATTGAGTGTGTACTCACATTCAATTCAGTCTGTACTCCCCTTTTATTGATCGTGTTCTCCCATTCCATTGCGTGTGTGCTCCCATTCCATTGAGTTTGTACTCCCATTCCATTGAGTGTGTACTCCCATTCCATTGAGTGTGTACTCCCATTCCATTTAGGCTGTACTTCCATTCCACTGAGTGTGCACTCACCTTCCATTGAGTCTGTACTCAATTTCCATTGAGTGTGTGCTCCCATTCCATTGAGTCTGTGCTCCCATTCCATTGAGTGTGTACTCCCATTCCATTGAGTGTGTACTCACATTCCATTGAGTGTGTACTCCCATTCCATTTACTCTGTCCTCCCATTCCATTGAGTGTGCACTCACATTCCATTGAGTGTGTACTCCCATTCCATTTAGTCTGTACTCCCATTCCACTGAGTGTGCAATCACATTCCATTGAGTGTGTACTCCCATTCCATTGAGTGTGTACTCCCATTCCATTGAGTGTGTACTCCCATTCCATTGACTGTGCACTCTAATTCCATTGACCGTGTTCTCCCATTCCATTGAGTGTGTGCTCCCATTCCATTGAGTGTGTACTCCCATTCCATTGAGTGTGTACTCCCATTCCATTGAGTGTGTACTCCCATTCCATTTAGTCTGTACTTCCATTCCACTGAGTGTGCACTCACCTTCCATTGAGTCTGTACTCAATTTCCATTGAGTGTGTGCTCCCATTCCATTGAGTGTGTGCTCCCATTCCATTGAGTGTGTACTCCCATTCCATTGAGTGTGTACTCACATTCCATTGAGTGTGTACTCCCATTCCATTTACTCTGTCCTCCCATTCCATTGAGTGTGCACTCACATTCCATTGAGTGTGTACTCCCATTCCATTGAGTCTGTACTCCCATTCCACTGAGTGTGCAATCACATTCCATTGAGTGTGTACTCCCATTCCATTGAGTGTGCACTCACATTCCACTGAGTGTGTACTCACATTCAATTGTGTGTGTATTCCCATTCCATTGAGTGTGTACTCCCATTCCATTGAGTGTGTACTCCCATTCCATTGTGTGTGTACTCCCATTCCATTGAGTGTGTACTCCCATTCCATTGAGTGTGCACTCCCATTCCAATGAGTGTGTACTCCCATTCCATTGAGTGTGTACTCCCATTCCATTTAGTGTGCACTCCCATTCCAATGAGTGTTTACTCCCCTTCCATTGAGTGTGTACTCCCTTTCCATTGAGTGTGTACTCCCATTCCATTGAGTGTGTACTTCCATTACATTGAGCGTTTACTCCCCTTCCATTGAGCGTTTACTCCCCTTCCATTCAGTGTGTACTCCCATTCCATTGAGTGTGTACTTACTCCCATTCTATTGAGTGTGTACTCCCATTCCATTGAGTGTGTACTCCCATTCCATTGAGTGTGTACTCCCATTCCATTGAGTGTGTACTCCCATTCCATTGAGTATGTACTCCCATTGCATTTAGTGTGAACTCCCATTCCATTGAGTGTGTACTCCCATTCCATTGAGTGTGTACTCCCATTCCATTGAGTGTGTACTCCCATTGCATTGAGTGTGTACTCACATTCCATTGAGTGTGTACTCCCATTCCATTGAGTGTGTACTCCCCTTCCATTGAGTGTGTACTCCCATTCCATTGAGTGTGTACTCCCATTCCATTGAGTGTGTACTCCCATTCCATTGAGTGTGTACTCACATTCCATTGAGTGTGTACTCCCATTCCATTGAGTGTCAACTCACATTCCATTCAGTGTGTACTCACATTCAATTAAATGTGTACTCCCATTCCATTGAGTATGTACTCCCATTGCATTGAGTGTGTACTCCCATTCCATTGAGTGTGTACTCCCATTCCATTGAGTGTGTACTCCCATTACATTGAGTGTGTACTCCCACTCCATTGAGTGTGTACTCCCATTCGATTGAGTGTGTACTCACATTCCATTGAGTGTGTACTCACATTCCATTGTGTGTGCGCTCCAATTCCATTGTGTGTATGCTCCCATTCCATTGAGTGTGTACTCACATTCCATTGAGTGTTTACTCCCATTCCATTGAGTGAGTATTCCCATTCCATTGCGTGTGTACTCCCATTCCATTGAGTGTGTGCTACCATTCCATTGAGCATGTAGCCCCCTTCCATTGAGTGTGTACTCCCATTCCACTGAGTGTTTAGTCCCATTCCATTGAGTGTGTACTCCCATTCCATTGAGCCTTTACTCCCATTTCATTGAGTGTTTACTCCCATTCCATTGAGTGTGTACTCCCCTTCCATTGAGTGCGTACTCCCATTCCATTGAGTGTTTACTCCCATTCTTTGAGTGTTTAGACCCATTCCTTTGAGTGTGTACTCCCATTCCATTGAGTGTGTACTCCGCTTCCATTGATTGAGTACTCCCATTCCATTGAGCGTTTTCTCCCCTTCCATTGAGAGTGTACTCCCATTCCATTGAGTGTGTACTCCCATGCCATTGAGTGTGTACTCCCATTCCATTGAGCGTTTTCTCCCCTTCCATTGAGTGTGTACTCCCATTCCATTGAGTGTGTACTCCCATTCCATTGAGTGTGTACTCCCATTCCATTGAGTGTGTACTCCCATTCCATTGAGTGTGTACTCCCATTCCATTGAGTGTGTACTCCCATTCCATTGAGTGTGTACTCCCATTCCATTGAGTATGTACTCCCATTGCATTTAGTGTGTACTCCCATTCCATTGAGTATGTACTCCCATTCCATTGAGTGTGTACTCCTATTCCATTGAGTGTGTACTCCCATTCCATTGAGTGTGTACTCACATTCCATTGCGTGTGGACTCACATTCCATTGAGTGTGTACTCCCATTCCATTGAGTGTGCACTCACATTCCATTGAGTGTGCGCTCACATTCCATTGAGTGTGTACTCCCATTCCATTGAGTGAGAACTCCCATTCCATTGAGTGAGTATTCCCATTCCAATGAATGTGTACTCACATTCCATTGAGTGTGTACTCCGTTTTCCACTGAGTGTTTAGACCCATTCCATTGAGTATGTACTCCCATTCCATGGAATGTGTACTCCCATTCCATTGAGTGTGTACTCACATTCAATTGAATGTATACTCCCATTCCATTGATTGTGTACTCCCATTCCATTGAGTGTGCACTAACATTCCTTTGAATGTGTACTCCCATTCCATTGAGTGTGTACTCACATTCCATTGAGTGTGTACTCCCATTCCATTGAGTGTGCACTCCCATTCCATTAACTGTGTACTGACATTCCATTGAGTATGTACTCAGATTCAATTGAGTGTGTACTCACATTCAATTGAGTGTGTACTCCCATTCCATTGAGTGTGTACTCACAATCCATTGAGTGTGTACTCAAATTCAATTCAGTGTGTACTCCCATTCCATTGAGTATGTACTCCCATTGCATTGAGTGTTTACTCCCATTCCATTGAGTGTGTACTCCCATTGCATTGAGTGTGTACTCCCATTCCATTTAGTGTGTACTCCCATTCCATTGAGTGTGTACTCCCATTCCATTGAGTGTGTACTCCCATTCCATTGAGTGTGTACTCACATTCCATTGAGTGTGTACTCCCATTCCATTGAGTGTGTACTCCCCTTCCATTAAGTGTGTACTCCCATTCCATTGAGTGTGTACTCCCATTCCATTGAGTGTGTACTCCCATTCCATTGAGTGTGTACTCACATTCCATTGAGTGTGTACTCCCATTCCATTGAGTGTGCACTCCCATTCCATTGAGTGTGAACTCACATTCCATTCAGTGTGTACTCACATTCAATTGAATGTGTACTCCCATTCCATTGAGTATGTACTCCCATTGCATTGAGTGTGTACTCCCATTCCATTGAGTGTGTACTCCCATTCCATTGAGTGTGTACTCCCATTCCATTGAGTGTGTACTCCCACTCCATTGAGTGTGTACTCCCATTCGATTGAGTGTGTACTCACATTCCATTGAGTGTGTACTCACATTCCATTGTGTGTGCGCTCCCATTCCATTGAGTGTGTACTCCCATTCCATTGTGTGTATGCTCCCATTCCATTGAGTGTTTACTCCCATTCCATTGAGTGTTTACTCCCCTTCCATTCAGTGTGTACTCCCATTCCATTGAGTGTGTACTTACTCCCATTCTATTGAGTGTGTACTCCCATTCCATTGAGTGTGTACTCCCATTCCATTGAGTGTGTACTCCCATTCCATTGAGTGTGTACTCCCATTCCATTGAGTATGTACTCCCATTGCATTTAGTGTGAACTCCCATTCCATTGAGTGTGTACTTACTCCCATTCTATTGAGTGTGTACTCCCATTCCATTGAGTGTGTACTCCCATTCCATTGAGTGTGTACTCCCATTCCATTGAGTGTGTACTCCCATTCCATTGAGTATGTACTCCCATTGCATTTAGTGTGTACTCCCATTCCATTGAGTATGTACTCCCATTCCATTGAGTGTGTACTCCTATTCCATTGAGTGTGTACTCACATTCCATTGCGTGTGGACTCACATTCCATTGAGTGTGTACTCCCATTCCATTGAGTGTGCAATCACATTCCATTGAGTGTGCGCTCACATTCCATTGAGTGTGTACTCCCATTCCATTGAGTGAGATCTCCCATTCCATTGAGTGAGTATTCCCATTCCAATGAATGTGTACTCACATTCCATTGAGTGTGTACTCCGTTTTCCACTGAGTGTTTAGACCCATTCCATTGAGTATGTACTCCCATTCCATGGAATGTGTACTCCCATTCCATTGAGTGTGTACTCACATTCAATTGAATGTATACTCCCATTCCATTGAGTGTGTACTCCCATTCCATTGAGAGTGCACTAACATCCTTTGAATGTGTACTCCATTCCTTGAGTGTGTACTCCCATTCCATTGAGTGTGCACTCCCATTCCATTGAGTGTGTACTCACATTCCATTGAGTATGTACTCAGATTCAATTGAGTGTGTACTCACATTCAATTGAGTGTGTACTCCCATTCCATTGAGTGTGTACTCACATTCCATTGAGTGTGTACTCAAATTCAATTCAGTGTGTACTCCCATTCCATTGAGTATGTACTCCCATTGCATTGAGTGTTTACTCCCATTCCATTGAGTGTGTACTCCCATTGCATTGAGTGTGTACTCCCATTCCATTTAGTGTGTACTCCCATTCCATTGAGTGTGTACTCCCATTCCATTGAGTGTGTACTCCCATTCCATTGAGTGTGTACTCACATTCCATTGAGTGTGTACTCCCATTCCATTGAGTGTGTACTCCCCTTCCATTAAGTGTGTACTCCCATTCCAGTGAGTGTGTACTCCCATTCCATTGAGTGTGTACTCCCATTCCATTGAGTGTGTACTCACATTCCATTGAGTGTGTACTCCCATTCCATTGAGTGTGCACTCCCATTCCATTGAGTGTGAACTCACATTCCATTCAGTGTGTACTCACATTTAATTGAATGTGTACTCCCATTCCATTGAGTATGTACTCCCATTGCATTGAGTGTGTACTCCCATTCCATTGAGTGTGTACTCCCATTCCATTGAGTGTGTACTCCCATTCCATTGAGTGTGTACTCCCACTCCATTGAGTGTGTACTCCCATTCGATTGAGTGTGTACTCACATTCCATTGAGTGTGTACTCACATTCCATTGTGTGTGCGCTCCCATTCCATTGAGTGTGTACTCCCATTCCATTGTGTGTATGCTCCCATTCCATTGAGTGTTTACTCCCATTCCATTGAGTGTTTACTCCCATTCCATTGAGTGAGTATTCCCATTCCATTGCGTGTGTACACCCATTCCATTGAGTGTGTGCTACCGTTCCATTGAGCATGTAGCCCCCTTCCATTGAGTGTGTACTCCCATTCCACTGTGTGTTTAGTCCCATTCCATTGAGTGTGTACTCCCATTCCATTGAGCGTTTACTCCCATTCCATTGAGTGTTTACTCCCATTCCATTGAGTGAGTATTCCCATTCCATTGCGTGTGTACTCCCATTCCATTGAGTGTGTGCTACCGTTCCATTGAGCGTGTAGTCCCCTTCCATTGAGTGTGTACTCCCATTCCACTGTGTGTTTAGTCCCATTCCATTGAGTGTGTACTCCCATTCCATTGAGCGTTTACTCCCATTCCATTGAGTGTGTACTCCCCTTCCATTGAGTGCGTACTCCCATTCCATTGAGTGTTTACTCCCATTCCTTGAGTGTTTAGACCCATTCCTTTAAGTGTGTACTCCCATTCCATTGAGTGTGTACTCCCCTTCCATTGATTGAGTACTCCCATTCCATTGAGCGTTTTCTCCCCTTCCATTGAGAGTGTACTCCCATTCCATTGAGTATGTACTCCCATGCCATTGAGTGTGTACTCCCATTCCATTGAGCGTTTTCTGCCCTTACATTCAGTGTGTACTCCCATTCCATTGAGTGTGTACTCACATTCAATTGAGTGTGTACTCCCATTCCATTGAGTGTGTACTCACAATCCATTGAGTGTGTACTCAAATTCAATTCAGTGTGTGCTCCCATTCCATTGAGTATGTACTCCCATTGCATTGAGTGTTTACTCCCATTCCATTGAGTGTGTACTCCCATTGCATTGAGTGTGTACTCCCATTCCATTTAGTGTGTACTCCCATTCCATTGAGTGTGTACTCCCATTCCATTGAGTGTGTATTCCCATTCCATTGAGTGTGTACTCACATTCCATTGAGTGTGTACTCCCATTCCATTGAGTGTGTACTCCCCTTCCATTAAGTGTGTACTCCCATTCCATTGAGTGTGTACTCCCATTCCATTGAGTGTGTACTCCCATTCCATTGAGTGTGTACTCACATTCCATTGAGTGTGTACTCCCATTCCATTGAGTGTGCACTCCCATTCCATTGAGTGTGAACTCACATTCCATTCAGTGTGTACTCACATTCAATTGAATGTGTACTCCCATTCCATTGAGTATGTACTCCCATTGCATTGAGTGTGTACTCCCATTCCATTGAGTGTGTACTCCCATTCCATTGAGTGTGTACTCCCATTCCATTGAGTGTGTACTCCCACTCCATTGAGTGTGTACTCCCATTCGATTGAGTGTGTACTCACATTCCATTGAGTGTGTACTCACATTCCATTGTGTGTGCGCTCCCATTCCATTGAGTGTGTACTCCCATTCCATTGTGTGTATGCTCCCATTCCATTGAGTGTTTACTCCCATTCCATTGAGTGTTTACTCCCCTTCCATTCAGTGTGTACTCCCATTCCATTGAGTGTGTACTTACTCCCATTCTATTGAGTGTGTACTCCCATTCCATTGAGTGTGTACTCCCATTCCATTGAGTGTGTACTCCCATTCCATTGAGTGTGTACTCCCATTCCATTGAGTATGTACTCCCATTGCATTTAGTGTGAACTCCCATTCCATTGAGTGTGTACTTACTCCCATTCTATTGAGTGTGTACTCCCATTCCATTGAGTGTGTACTCCCATTCCATTGAGTGTGTACTCCCATTCCATTGAGTGTGTACTCCCATTCCATTGAGTATGTACTCCCATTGCATTTAGTGTGTACTCCCATTCCATTGAGTATGTACTCCCATTCCATTGAGTGTGTACTCCTATTCCATTGAGTGTGTACTCACATTCCATTGCGTGTGGACTCACATTCCATTGAGTGTGTACTCCCATTCCATTGAGTGTGCAATCACATTCCATTGAGTGTGCGCTCACATTCCATTGAGTGTGTACTCCCATTCCATTGAGTGAGATCTCCCATTCCATTGAGTGAGTATTCCCATTCCAATGAATGTGTACTCACATTCCATTGAGTGTGTACTCCGTTTTCCACTGAGTGTTTAGACCCATTCCATTGAGTATGTACTCCCATTCCATGGAATGTGTACTCCCATTCCATTGAGTGTGTACTCACATTCAATTGAATGTATACTCCCATTCCATTGAGTGTGTACTCCCATTCCATTGAGAGTGCACTAACATTCCTTTGAATGTGTACTCCCATTCCATTGAGTGTGTACTCCCATTCCATTGAGTGTGCACTCCCATTCCATTGAGTGTGTACTCACATTCCATTGAGTATGTACTCAGATTCAATTGAGTGTGTACTCACATTCAATTGAGTGTGTACTCCCATTCCATTGAGTGTGTACTCACATTCCATTGAGTGTGTACTCAAATTCAATTCAGTGTGTACTCCCATTCCATTGAGTATGTACTCCCATTGCATTGAGTGTTTACTCCCATTCCATTGAGTGTGTACTCCCATTGCATTGAGTGTGTACTCCCATTCCATTTAGTGTGTACTCCCATTCCATTGAGTGTGTACTCCCATTCCATTGAGTGTGTACTCCCATTCCATTGAGTGTGTACTCACATTCCATTGAGTGTGTACTCCCATTCCATTGAGTGTGTACTCCCCTTCCATTAAGTGTGTACTCCCATTCCAGTGAGTGTGTACTCCCATTCCATTGAGTGTGTACTCCCATTCCATTGAGTGTGTACTCACATTCCATTGAGTGTGTACTCCCATTCCATTGAGTGTGCACTCCCATTCCATTGAGTGTGAACTCACATTCCATTCAGTGTGTACTCACATTCAATTGAGTGTGTACTCCCATTCCATTGAGTATGTACTCCCATTGCATTGAGAGTGTACTCCCATTCCATTGAGTGTGTACTCCCATTCCATTGAGTGTGTACTCCCATTCCATTGAGTGTGTACTCCCACTCCATTGAGTGTGTACTCCCATTCGATTGAGTGTGTACTCACATTCCATTGAGTGTGTACTCACATTCCATTGTGTGTGTACTCCCATTCCATTGAGTGTGTACTCCCATTCCATTGTGTGTGTGCTCCCATTCCATTGAGTGTTTACTCCCATTCCATTGAGTGTTTACTCCCATTCCATTGAGTGAGTATTCCCATTATTTGCGTGTGTACTCCCATTCCATTGAGTGTGTGCTACCGTTCCATTGAGCATGTAGCCCCCTTCCATTGAGTGTGTACTCCCATTCCACTGTGTGTTTAGTCCCATTCCATTGAGTGTGTACTCCCATTCCATTGAGCGTTTACTCCCATTCCATTGAGTGTTTACTCCCATTCCATTGAGTGAGTATTCCCATTCCATTGCGTGTGTACTCCCATTCCATTGAGTGTGTGCTACCGTTCCATTGAGCGTGTAGTCCCCTTCCATTGAGTGTGTACTCCCATTCCACTGTGTGTTTAGTCCCATTCCATTGAGTGTGTACTCCCATTCCATTGAGCGTTTACTCCCATTCCATTGAGTGTGTACTCCCCTTCCATTGAGTGCGTACTCCCATTCCATTGAGTGTTTACTCCCATTCCTTGAGTGTTTAGACCCATTCCTTTAAGTGTGTACTCCCATTCCATTGAGTGTGTACTCCCCTTCCATTGATTGAGTACTCCCATTCCATTGAGCGTTTTCTCCCCTTCCATTGAGAGTGTACTCCCATTCCATTGAGTATGTACTCCCATGCCATTGAGTGTGTACTCCCATTCCATTGAGCGTTTTCTGCCCTTACATTCAGTGTGTACTCCCATTCCATTGAGTGTGTACTCACATTCCATTGAGTGTGTACTCCCATTCCATTGAGTGTGTACTCCCATTCCATTGAGTGTGCACTCTCATTCCATTGAGTGTGCGCTCACATTCCATTGAGTGTTTACTCCCATTCCATTGTGTGAGTATTTCCATTCCAATGAATGTGCTCTCACATTCCATTAAGTGTGTACTCCGTTTTCCACTGAGTGTTTAGACACATTCCATTGAGTATGTACTCCCATTCCATTGAATGTATTCTCCCATTCCATTGAGTGTGTACTCCCATTCCATTGTGTGTGCACTCCCATTCCATTGAGTGTGTACTCCCATTCCATTGAGTGTGTACTCCCATTCCATTGAGTGTGTACTCCCATTCCATTGAGTGTGTACTCACATTCCATTGAGTGTGTACTCCCATTCCATTGAGTGTGTACTCCCCTTCCATTAAGTGTGTACTCCCATTCCATTGAGTGTGTACTCCCATTCCATTGAGTGTGTACTCCCATTCCATTGAGTGTGTACTCACATTCCATTGAGTGTGTACTCCCATTCCATTGAGTGTGTACTCCCATTCCATTGAGTGTGTACTCACATTCCATTGAGTGTGTACTCCCATTCCATTGAGTGTGCACTCCCATTCCATTGAGTGTGAACTCACATTCCATTCAGTGTGTACTCACATTCAATTGAATGTGTACTCCCATTCCATTGAGTATGTACTCCCATTGCATTGAGTGTGTACTCCCATTCCATTGAGTGTGTACTCCCATTCCATTGAGTGTGTACTCCCATTCCATTGAGTGTGTACTCCCACTCCATTGAGTGTGTACTCCCATTCGATTGAGTGTGTACTCACATTCCATTGAGTGTGTACTCACATTCCATTGTGTGTGCGCTCCCATTCCATTGAGTGTGTACTCCCATTCCATTGTGTGTATGCTCCCATTCCATTGAGTGTTTACTCCCATTCCATTGAGTGTTTACTCCCCTTCCATTCAGTGTGTACTCCCATTCCATTGAGTGTGTACTTACTCCCATTCTATTGAGTGTGTACTCCCATTCCATTGAGTGTGTACTCCCATTCCATTGAGTGTGTACTCCCATTCCATTGAGTGTGTACTCCCATTCCATTGAGTATGTACTCCCATTGCATTTAGTGTGAACTCCCATTCCATTGAGTGTGTACTTACTCCCATTCTATTGAGTGTGTACTCCCATTCCATTGAGTGTGTACTCCCATTCCATTGAGTGTGTACTCCCATTCCATTGAGTGTGTACTCCCATTCCATTGAGTATGTACTCCCATTGCATTTAGTGTGTACTCCCATTCCATTGAGTATGTACTCCCATTCCATTGAGTGTGTACTCCTATTCCATTGAGTGTGTACTCACATTCCATTGCGTGTGGACTCACATTCCATTGAGTGTGTACTCCCATTCCATTGAGTGTGCAATCACATTCCATTGAGTGTGCGCTCACATTCCATTGAGTGTGTACTCCCATTCCATTGAGTGAGATCTCCCATTCCATTGAGTGAGTATTCCCATTCCAATGAATGTGTACTCACATTCCATTGAGTGTGTACTCCGTTTTCCACTGAGTGTTTAGACCCATTCCATTGAGTATGTACTCCCATTCCATGGAATGTGTACTCCCATTCCATTGAGTGTGTACTCACATTCAATTGAATGTATACTCCCATTCCATTGAGTGTGTACTCCCATTCCATTGAGAGTGCACTAACATTCCTTTGAATGTGTACTCCCATTCCATTGAGTGTGCACTCCCATTCCATTGAGTGTGTACTCACATTCCATTGAGTATGTACTCAGATTCAATTGAGTGTGTACTCACATTCAATTGAGTGTGTACTCCCATTCCATTGAGTGTGTACTCACATTCCATTGAGTGTGTACTCAAATTCAATTCAGTGTGTACTCCCATTCCATTGAGTATGTACTCCCATTGCATTGAGTGTTTACTCCCATTCCATTGAGTGTGTACTCCCATTGCATTGAGTGTGTACTCCCATCCATTTAGTGTGTACTCCCATTCCATTGAGTGTGTACTCCCATTCCATTGAGTGTGTACTCCCATTCCATTGAGTGTGTACTCACATTCCATTGAGTGTGTACTCCCATTCCATTGAGTGTGTACTCCCCTTCCATTAAGTGTGTACTCCCATTCCAGTGAGTGTGTACTCCCATTCCATTGAGTGTGTACTCCCATTCCATTGAGTGTGTACTCACATTCCATTGAGTGTGTACTCCCATTCCATTGAGTGTGCACTCCCATTCCATTGAGTGTGAACTCACATTCCATTCAGTGTGTACTCACATTCAATTGAATGTGTACTCCCATTCCATTGAGTATGTACTCCCATTGCATTGAGTGTGTACTCCCATTCCATTGAGTGTGTACTCCCATTCCATTGAGTGTGTACTCCCATTCCATTGAGTGTGTACTCCCACTCCATTGAGTGTGTACTCCCATTCGATTGAGTGTGTACTCACATTCCATTGAGTGTGTACTCACATTCCATTGTGTGTGCGCTCCCATTCCATTGAGTGTGTACTTCCATTCCATTGTGTGTATGCTCCCATTCCATTGAGTGTTTACTCACATTCCATTGAGTGTTTACTCCCATTCCATTGAGTGAGTATTCCCATTCCATTGCGTGTGTACACCCATTCCATTGAGTGTGTGCTACCGTTCCATTGAGCATGTAGCCCCCTTCCATTGAGTGTGTACTCCCATTCCACTGTGTGTTTAGTCCCATTCCATTGAGTGTGTACTCCCATTCCATTGAGCGTTTACTCCCATTCCATTGAGTGTTTACTCCCATTCCATTGAGTGAGTATTCCCATTCCATTGCGTGTGTACTCCCATTCCATTGAGTGTGTGCTACCGTTCCATTGAGCGTGTAGTCCCCTTCCATTGAGTGTGTACTCCCATTCCACTGTGTGTTTAGTCCCATTCCATTGAGTGTGTACTCCCATTCCATTGAGCGTTTACTCCCATTCCATTGAATGTGTACTCCCCTTCCATTGAGTGCGTACTCCCATTCCATTGAGTGTTTACTCCCATTCCTTGAGTGTTTAGACCCATTCCTTTAAGTGTGTACTCCCATTCCATTGAGTGTGTACTCCCCTTCCATTGATTGAGTACTCCCATTCCATTGAGCGTTTTCTCCCCTTCCATTGAGAGTGTACTCCCATTCCATTGAGTATGTACTCCCATGCCATTGAGTGTGTACTCCCATTCCATTGAGCGTTTTCTCCCCTTCCATTCAGTGTGTACTCCCATTCCATTGAGTGTGTACTCACATTCCATTGAGTGTGTACTCCCATTCCATTGAGTGTGTACTCCCATTCCATTGAGTGTGCACTCTCATTCCATTGAGTGTGCGCTCACATTCCATTGAGTGTTTACTCCCATTCCATTGTGTGAGTATTTCCATTCCAATGAATGTGCTCTCACATTCCATTAAGTGTGTACTCCGTTTTCCACTGAGTGTTTAGACACATTCCATTGAGTATGTACTCCCATTCCATTGAATGTATACTCCCATTCCATTGAGTGTGTACTCCCATTCCATTGTGTGTGCACTCCCATTCCATTGAGTGTGTACTCACATTCCCTTCAGTGTGTACTCACATTCAATTGAGTGTGTACTCCCATTCCATTGAGTGTGTACTCCCATTCCATTGAGTGTGCACTGACATTCCATTGAGTGTGTACTCCCATTCCATTGAGTGTGTACTCACATTCCATTGAGTGTGTACTCCCATTCCATTGAGTGTGCATTCCCATTCCATTGAGTGTGTACTCACATTCTATTGAGTGTGTACTCACATTCCATTGAGTGTGTACTCACATTCAATTGAGTGTGTACTCCCTTTCCATTGAGTGTGTACTCACATTCCATTGAGTGTGTGCTCAAACTCAACTAAGTGTGTACTCCCATTCCATTGAGTATGTACTCCCATTGCATTGAGTGTGTACTCCCATTCCATTGAGTGTGTACTCCCATTCCATTGAGTGTGTACTCCCATTCCATTGAGTGTGTACTCCCATTCCATTGAGTGTGTACTCCCATTCCATTGAGTGTGTACTCACATTCCATTGAGTGTGTACTCCCATTCCATTGAGTGTGTACTCCCATTCCATTGAGTGTGTACTCCCATTCCATTGAGCGTTTACTCCCATTCCATTGAGTGTGTACTCCCATTCCATTGAGTGTGTACTTACTCCCATTCTATTGAGTGTGTACTCCCATTCCATTGAGTGTGTGTGTGTACTCCCATTCCATTGAGTGCATACTCCCATTCCATTGATTGTGTACTCCCATTCCACTGAGTGTGTACTCCCATTACATTGAGTGTCGACATATATTAACACAAAGTGGCTAAATACATTGATATAAAATGGCTGATATAATAAGCATTACCGGAAAGAGAAGCAAGCCTGAGTTAGACAGACAGATGCAGTTAGATCATCCAGGTACCACTGATAAAACAGCCATTGCAACGAGATAAGGAAAGAACAGGACCTTTTCTATTATTAAGCACAATATTAGCTTCAGCAAGAGTGACCAATAGAATAGATTAGATTATAATGTGGATGCTTATACCTATGTTTGTGAAATTATAATAAATAATGTATTTGACAGTCGGCAAATTAGTTTAGGGATAATGTGATAATTACTGAAGGCAAGTAATGGAAGGCTGCTAAGTACCAAGGAATGTGTCCTTGTGAAGCACGGATAATAAAGGGGACCAGTTGTGGCTGTAGTTTCGTGCTGTGCCAAGCATGAGGTCAGGCGTCTGTCAGATGACATGGATTGTTCACTAAAGGGTATAAATAATGAGAGTCCTGGTGTTGGGGGCAGATTGAACGTGGGACACCAAGGTTCCATGCAGCGAGCTGACCTGATGTCAGTTACTGTGGACGTGCAGGACTTGCATTTTACTATAATTGATGTGTAAGATACGTCTTATATTAATAAAGTGTTAAATTTACTGACAGTAGACTCTGGGACCTATTAATTAGTCAGACAAGGGATCAGCTGGAATCTTACAGTTGTGAGCGAAGCCAGGAATCTAAAGTGACTTTTTTAAATTGTTACGCGTCTGTCTCGGGATAATCCATCCTCCCCGTGCGTTTCAAGAATTTGCTGCATTTGTGCAGTAAAAGCAATTTAAACTTGAGAGTTAAGGCTGATACCTCATGACATAAGGACCCTTTTAATGACAAGATTTATGTTCCTGCAATGCCACTCAACCTCTCCGGCCCAGAAAAGTAACAATTGAAACTGTGGATTCTAATTCCTGCAGGTAGTAAATAATTCTTAGAGATTTTGAAAATTTAAAATTTTAATTATTTCTTTTCTTTTCTGTCTCTTTTTATCTCTCCCTTTAATCCAGTCTTTCTTTCCCTCTCTTTATTTCTCTTTATGTGCCTAATTTGACTCTAATTTGCCCTCCTCCATTTTTCCTCTGTTTCTTTCTCTATCCTTAAATCTCATTGGTTAAGGAGATAGATTACTGGTCCCATCGTTCACTGAGGTCCGAGATGCTTCACCTGAATAATGCCGTGTACATTTAACTCAGTTATCAGGTCGCATTCCAGTAATTTGCAACATAACACACTTTCATATAGATAGAAACATATAGAAGATAGGAGCAGGAGTAGGCCATTCGGCCCCTCGAGCCTGCTCCGCCATTCGATGAGATCATGGCTGATCATCTAAACTCAGTACCCTGTACCTGCCTTCTCCCCATATCCCTTGATACCTTTAGCTTTAAGAAATATATCTAACTCATCCTTGAATATATTTAATGACTTCGCCTCAACTACCTTCTGTGGTAGAGAATTCCACAGGTTCACCACTCTCTGGGTGAAGAAATTCTTCCTCATTTCTGTCCTAAATGGTTTACCCGTTATCCGTAGATTATGACCCCTGGTTCTGGACTCTCCGACCATCGCGAACATTCTTCCTGCATCTAGTTTGTCCAGACCTGTCAGGATTTTATAGGTTTCGATGAGATCCCCTCTCATTCTTCTATACTCCAGTGAGTATAAGCCCAATCGACCCAATCTCTCCTCATATGTCATTCCTGCCATCCCAGGTATCAGCCTTGTGAATCTTCGCTGGACTCCTTCCATGGCAAGAACATCCTTCCTCAGATAAGGCGACCAAAACTGCACACAGTACTCAAGGTGTGGTCTCACCAAGGCCCTGTACAACTGCAGCAGGACATCCCTGTTCCTATACTCAAACCCTTTCGCTATGAAGGCCAACATACCATTTGCCTTCTTCACTGCCTGCTGCACCTGCATGCTTACTTTCAGCGACTGGTGCACAAGGACACCCAGGTCTCGTTGCACTTCCCCTTCTCCCAATCTATTGCCATTCAGATAATAGTCTGCCTTTCTGTTTTTGACACCAAAGTGGATAACCTCGCACTTATCCACGTTATATTGCATGTGCCACGCTTCTGCCCACTCACCCAACCTGTCCAGATCATCCTGGAGTTTCTCGCTATCCTCCTCGCTGCACACACTCCCACCCAGCTTTGTGTCATCTGCAAACTTGGAGATATTACATTTAATTCCCTTATCTAGATCATTAATGTATATTGTGAATAGCTGGGTTCCAAGGACCGATCCCTGCGGTACCCCACTAGTCACTGCTTGCCACTCGGAAAAAGACCCATTAATTCCTACTCTCTGCTTTCTGTCCGCCAACCAGTTCTCTATCCAAGTCAATACCTTGCCCCCAATCCCATGTGCCTTAACTTTACCCGCTAATCTCTTATGCGGGACCTTATCGAAAGCCTTTTGAAAGTCCAAATACACCACATCTACTGGTTCTCCCTTATCTATTTTCCCAGTTACATCCTCAAAAAATTCCAGTAATTAGTCAAGCACGATTTACCTTTTGTAAATCCATGTTGACTTTGTCCGATCCTGTCACTGTTTTTCAAATGCTCAGCTATTACATCCTTTATAATGGACTCTAGCATTTTCCCCACTACCGATGTCAGGCTTACCGGTCTGTAATTCCCCGCTTTCTCTCTACCACCCTTTTTGAATAGTGGGGTAACATTAGCTACCCTCCAATCCATGGGTACAGTTCCAGATTCCATCGAATGTTGGAAGATGATCAGCAATGCATCTATTATTTCTAGGACCACTTCCTTAAGTACCCTAGGATGTAGATTATCAGGCCCTGGGGATTTATCGGCCTTCAATACCGTCAATTTCCCTAACACCATTTCCCTGCAAATACTGATTTCTTTCAGTTCCTCCCTTTCATCAGACCGTATGTTCTCCAACATCTCTGGGAGGTTATTTGTGTCCTCCTTTGTGAAGACAGAACCAAAATATGCATTTAATTGGGCTGCCATTTCTTTGTTCCCCATTATAACTTCCCCCGCTTCTGACTGCAAGGGACCTACACTTGATTTCACTAATCTTTTTCTCTTCACATATCTATAAAAGCTCTTACAGTCAGTTTTTATGTTCCCAGCAAGCTTACTTTCATATTCTATTTTCCCCTTCTTAATTAATCCCTTTGTCCTCCTTTGTTGAATCCTAAACTGCTCCCAATCCTCAGGGCTACCGCTTTTTCTGGCCAATTTATATGCCCTCTCCTTGGATCTTATGCTATCCCTAATTTCCCTTGTTAGCCACGGTTGAGTCACCCTTTTTGTTTTATTCTTATGCCACACTGGGATGTACAAATTCTGTAGTTCATCCATGCAGTCTTTGAATGTTTGCCATTGCCTATCCACCGTCAACCCCTTGAGTGACATTCCCCAATCAATCCTACCCAATTCGCGCCTCATACCATCGTAGTTTCCTTTATTTAAATTCAGGACCCGAGTCTCTGATTCAACTACTTCACTCTCCATCCTAATGAAGAATTCTATCATATTATGATCACTCTGACCCAAGGGGCCTCGTACAACAAGATTGCTAATTAATCCTTTCTCGTTGCATAATACCCAGTCTAAGATGGCCTGATCTCTGGTTGGTTCCTCGACATATTGTTCCAGAAAACCATCTCGTAAACATTCTAGGAATTCCTCCTCCACAGTATTTTTACTAATTAGGTTAGCCCAATCTATATGTAAATTAAAGTCACCCATGATGACTGCTGTGCCCTTTCTGCATGCTTCTCTAATTTCCCTTTTAATGCCGTCCCCAACCTCCGTATTACTGTTTGGAGGTCTATATACCACTCCCACTAACGTTTTCTGCCCCTTGTTATTTCTCAGTTCTACCCATACAGATTCCGCATCATCAAAGCTAATATCCTTCCTTTCAATTGTGTTAATCCCCTCTTTAACCAGCAATGCTACCCCACCTCCCTTTTTTTTTGCCTATCTTTCCTAAATATTGAATAACCCTGGATGTTGAGTTCCCAGCCTTGGCCGCCCTGGAGCCATGTTTCTGTATTCCCAATCAAATCGTATTCATTTACCTCTATTTGCGCAGCTAATTCATCCACCTTGTTCCGAATGCTCCTTGCATTAAGACACAAAGCCTTCAGGCTTGTTTTTTTAACGCTCTCAGACCTATATGAATTATTATTTACTGTGACCATGTTTGATTTAAACCGTTGAGTTCTTTGCCTTCTACTTTTGTTTTTCTCCTTCCTGTCTTTAGCTTTTATCCTTATTTCCCTTTCCTCTGTCTCCCTGCTCAGGTTCCCAACCCCCTGCCACTTTAGTTTAAACCCTCCCCAACAGCACTAGCAAACACTCCCCCTAGGACATCGGTCCCGGCCCTGCCCAGGTGCAGACCATCCCGTTTGTACTGGTCCCACCTCCCCCAGAACCGGTTCCAATGTCCAAGGAATTTGAATCCCTCCCCCTTGCACCATTTCTCTAGCCACGTATTCATTTGAAATATCCTTCTATTTCTACTCTGACTAGCACGTGGCACTGGTAGCAATCCTGAGATTACTACCTTTGAGGTCCTCTTTTTTAATTTACCTCCTAACTCCCTATATTCTGCTTTTAGGACCTCATCCCATTTTTTACCTATATCGTTGATGCCTATGTGCACCACGACAACTGGCTGTTCGCCCTCCCCCTCCAAAGTGTTCTGTAGCCGCTCCGAGACGTCCTTGACCCTTGCACCAGGGAGGCAACACACCATCCTGGAGTCTTGATTGCGGCCGCAGAAAAGCCTATCTATTCCCCTTACAATTGAATCCCCTATCACTATAGCTCTTCCACACTTTTTCCTCCCAGCCTGTGCAGCAGAGCCACCCATGGTACCATGAAGTTGGCTGCTGCCGCCTTCCCCTGATAAGTCATCCCCCCCAACAGCATCCAAAGTGGTATATCTGTTTGAGAGGGGGATGGCCACAGGGGACCCCTGCACTACCTGCCTGCACCTCTTACTCTGCCTGGTGGTCACCCATTCACTTCCTGCCTGTACACCCTTCACCTGCGGTGTGACCAACTCACTAAACGTGCTATCCACGAGGTTCTCAGCATCGCGAATGCTCCAATATGCATCCAGCCGCAGCTCCAGCGCCGCAATGCGGTCCGTCAGTAGCTGCAGCTGGATACATTTCCCACACACATGGTTGTCAGGGACACAGGAAGTGTCCCTGATTTCCCACATATTGCAGGAGGAGCATATCACGGCGCCGAGCTCTGCTGCCATGACTTACCCTTTAATTAATTAATTAAAATTAAACTAATTGAACTGCAGGGCGAGGAAAAAATTCTAGCAAATGGAGCACGCTGCGAGATGCCCCACTCTGGCCCGTTGACTTCCGCCGTTTTTGGGTTTGAACTGAGTTGGTGTAACTGAGGTCAACTCACCTGAATTTACAGACCGAGGGACTGATCAAATGATTGAATTATGAAACTGGTTTTCTGTAGCGGCCACTGCAGAAAACTATTGAAGTAAATGATGTGAACATTCCCTAGTTCGCAACATGCGATTGTCACGTAGCAATTGGCATTGCTGAGTTCATCAGCCATAACAGGGAATCGATGATTTAAGGGGTATGAGAGTAAATAAGGAGTGAATGTTGAGAGTAATTAAGGTATCTGGAGTTATCTTAATTATCGGAGAACGTGAATATATGTGAAATCTAAGAAAAACTAGTTAAGGTGCAAGACATTAATTTCAACTTAACATCATTGCCCCAAAATCTTAAGCTCTGTCTCAGATTCTTCACACTGTTAGGAAACAACAGTTTGCATTTTAAATGAGAAGAACAAACTTCAATTCTGTCTTCCCCAACAGGACTGTGTTACGCAATGAAGATTAACAATACCGATAACATAATCAGTCAACTGGTTTCTGCTTCTTTTAACAGTTTTGCTTTTCCAAAGGATGTAGGTCTTCAATTTTGGAACCCTTCTACTTATTTAGTTACACATTGTACCCATGGTGCTGCCGCGTAAGGTGGCAATGTTAGAAATTGGAAATGACTTCTGTGCTTTCACTAAAAGTGTTTAAAAATTGGTCATATATTTAAATTTAAAGACGAGGGCCTGGAAATTTGTCTGCGCAGCACCCGTTTTTCGACGCTAACCAGCCTCCTAAGGTCCCAATATGGTGGGCAGGAAGCACTTTCACCAATTCCAGCCATATTGGTTAAGGTGGATGCGCTGGTATCAGGAGCGCACGTCCGGATTATTAAAAGGACAGAATATTTTATTTAAATTAGGGTCCTGTGTGGTTTGAAGGACCCATTTTCCATTATCGATTGTCCCAGCGCTTCACTCACCACATGCTGACCTCGCACAGTACAACGTGCCGCTAACCGGCAGGAAGGACCCCTCACCAGCACTATTTAAAGGGATCATGCAGCACTCACACATTAGTTGCTGGTTTGCCATTTCAGGTTGCTGGTTAATGCTGGATGTTTTTTGCCATGTTTTATCACTCTGGAAAGTTCAGTTTGTGTAAACAGAGCAAGCTTTATCTGGTCTTGCACTCTAATTGGTTGCCTCATAAATAGTTGGACTGCAGTCATGGATGGTCTGGTAGGGCTGCCTTTGGGGCTGGAGGAGGAGGGGAGCAGCAAGGAAGGCATCAGAAAGTTAGGCACAGCTGGCAGAAGAGGGAGGAGGATGAGGGCAAATCCACAGTGGGTATTCAGGGAGCACTTCTCCTACACTAACATTACTCAGAACCAATATATGAAGCGCCTTTGTCTCACCAAGGAGGCTGCCTCCGAGCTCAGTCACTGGCTGCAGCCACACTCGAGCATTGCACACTGGCATGGACAGCACTGCCTGTGGTTGTCAAGGTCACATGGCCCTCAACTTTTCCGTCACGCGCTCCTTTCAGGCGGAACCCGGTGACATCACCACCGTCTCCCAATTCACAGTGCACTGATGTATCAGGGAGGTCACCGAGGGTCTCTACACCATGAGAAACACTTACATCTCCTTCCCAATGGACAGAGTGAAGCAGGACGAGAGAGCACTAGGTTTCACCCACATGGCAGGCTTCTGCAAGGTGCCCTAGACTGCTCCTACTTTGCCTTGCATGCTCCCCATCACTGCCTGGCTTCTTAATCAATTGGTTGGCATTCCACTCCCTCAATGTACAGCTGGTTTGCGACCACAGGCGGCGCATCATGCGGGTCTGTGCCCGCTATCCTGGCAGCAGTGATGACTCATTCATCCTGCGCCAGTTCTCTGTGCCGTCTTTGTTCCAACCAGGCTGTCAGCTTACAGCCTGGCTAATGGGTTTCAGGGATATCCCCTCCAGACATTCCTCATGAGTTCTATCATAACCTGTGCACAAGCTGCAGAGCAGGCCCATAATTATAGCCATGCCGCCACCAGAAACATCATCAATCAAACAATCAGCGTGCTCAAGTAACAATTCTGTTGCCTGGATCATTCCGGAGGAGCTTGGCTGTGCACCCCTGAGCGAATATCCAGATTTGTCCTCTGTTGGTTGCTGCACAGCGATTATGAGGGAAGAGCCTTTACCTAGGCAGCAACAAGTATAGGAGGAGGAGGAGGAGGAGGAGCAGGAAGAGGAGAAGAAACAGGAAGAAGAGGAGAAGAAGAAACAGGAAGAGGAGGAGGAGCAGGAGAGGAGGATGGGGAGGAGCAAGAAGAGGAGAAGGAAGAAGAAGACGAGGAGGAGAAACAGAAAGAGGAAGAGGAGGAGCATGAAGAGGTGGAGGAGGAAAAATACAAAGTGGAGGAAGAGGAGCAGGAAAAGGAACAGGAAAAGGAGGAGCAGGAAGAGGAGGAGGAGACGCACTGGCCACCAGTGCCCCTATCGGTCTGAGCTCTGAGAGACAAGTTCATCAAGTAGCACTTCACCGAAATCATGCCTCCCATTCCCCAATACACCATGATGTACAGGCTAACTGGCCTGTAGTTCCCTGTTTTTTCTTGAATAGCAGTGTTACATTTGCGACCTTCCAATCCACTGGGACCATTCTAGAATCTAGGGAATTTTGGAAGATCAAAACCAATGCATCCACTATCTCTTAAGCCACCTCTTTTAGAACCCTAGGATGCAGGCCGTCAGGTCCAGTGGATTTGTTAGCTTTCAGTCCCATTAGTTTCTCTAGTACTTTTTCTCTACTTATATTAATTATGTTAAGTTACTCATCCTCATTCGACCCTTGGTTCCCCACCATTTTTGGTATGCTTTTTGTGTCTTCCACTGTGAAGACAGATACAAAATATTTGATTAACATTTCCGCCATTTCCTTATTTCCCATAATAATTTCTCCTCTCTCAGCCTCTAAGGGACCAACGTTTACTTTTGCTACTCTCTTCCTTTTTACATACTTGTAGAAGCTCTGACAATCTGCTTTTATATTTCTTGCTAGTTTTCTCTCATATTCTATTTTTTCCCTTTTTATCAAGTTTTTGGTCAACCTTTGCTGGTTTCTGAAACTCTCCCAATCCTCAGGCTTTGCAACATTATAAGCTTTTTCTTTCAATCTAATGCTATCCTTAACTTCTTTAGTTAGCCACGGTTGGATCACTTTTCCCGTGCAGTTTTTGTTTCCCAATGGAATGTATTTTTGTTGAGAATTATGAAATATTTCTTTAAATGCTAGCCACTGCTTATCTACCGCCATACCTTTTAATCTATTTTTCCAATCTACCTTAGCCAACTCGTCCCTCATACCTCTGTAATTGCCTTTATTTAACTTTAAGACTCTAGTTTCGGACTTAGGCAAATCACTCTCAGAATTAATGTGAAATTCTATCATATTATGATTACTCTGCCCAGAGGATCCTTTACTATGAGATTGCTAATTAACCCTGTCTCATTACACAGTACAAGATCTAAAATAGCCTGTTCCTTGGTTGGTTCCATGACATATTGTTCTCGGAAACTGTCCCGAATGCATTCCATGAACTCGTCCTCCAGATTACCTTTGCCAATTTGATTTGTCCAGTCTATATGAAGATTAAAGTCCCCCAAGATTATTGCATTACTTTTGTTGCAAGCTCCTACTATTTCTTGATTAATATTCTGTCCAATGGTACAGCTACTGTTAGGGGCTGATATACTACCCACTTTTGACACTTTGGTTAACCATTTGTCCCTTTGACATTTCAGTTAATGAGTTCCCACTTTTCATACTTTGGTTAACTATTTGTCCCATTGACTTTTGGTTAACCATTTGGGCTGCGCCCTCTGACACGGACTCTCCACTGCTGTCCCTGCCACCACCATCTGCTCTTGCTCACTTGTGAAGTGTGAGTCACCAGGTGAAAACCCAACTATCTGTCTATGCGGTCTCACCAAGTCTGACTATCTGAGCTGGTGCATGGTATGCATGAGTCCTGTGATGGTACACACTCAGAAGGTTTCAACTCCTCTGAGGAACCGTCATTCCCACATTACAACAGTGACTACACTTCAAAAGTACTTCATTGACTGTAAAGCACTTTGAGATGTCCAGTGGTCGTGAGAGGCACTATAGAAATGCAAGTCTTTCTTTTCTTTCTTTTATCCGTGACCTCCAGCAACTCCTGCTGCACACGTGAAGGCCCTGTCGTAGATAAAAGACAGGAATGAGTACTGGAAAGGTCAGAATGTTGCAAGTTATCATTATGAACATGATAATATCTGAAATCAAGTCAATATGACTGAGTACCATATGACATGTGGGTGGCTGATATTTAATTGTGTCACCTGGTAGCTGGGAGCTCCCCATCTCTGATGACCAGGCACGCCAAAACGCCACTGATCTTCAGTGCCTCCTCCTCTGCAGTTGTCAGTTGTGAGATGGCTGGAGGGCCACATCCAGTTCTCTCCCTCTCCCTGGTGTTCTGTGCTCCCTTCTCCTGCAACGAGGGAAATAAAAGACCTATGGGTGAGTGTAATGGCATGTGTTCAGTGATGGAGTTCATTTGGTGAGGGTGAGTATCAGGGAGAGGTAAAATACTGCATAAGTATGAGGGTGAGTAGGAGTTTTGGATGGATAGATAGGGATATGAGGTAGTGCATCAACAGGGAAGGATGGGTGCACCTACAAGGTAAGTGGCTGTGAGGAGTTATGTGATG
The DNA here is from genome assembly GCA_030390025.1 of Squalus acanthias. Lineage (NCBI taxonomy): Eukaryota > Metazoa > Chordata > Chondrichthyes > Squaliformes > Squalidae > Squalus > Squalus acanthias. The sequence continues at coordinate 187,179 of JASTWF010000485.1, read as the reverse complement.
GAGTATGCTTGAGAAGGCAGAGTGAGGGGTTGGGGTGATGCGCACAGCAGGATGTAGGTAAGTGTGCAACTGTACGCACCTATCCTGACCTGGTTAGGTCATTAAACCGCTTCCTGCACTGCATCTAGGAGCGTGGCACAATGCTCCTGTTGCAGACCTCCTGGGCAACCTCCAATTAAGCCTTCTTTATTTCTGCCACAGGTTTCTTCCTCCCATTGCTGGAGAAGTATCTCCCTCCAGGTCCTTACAGCCCCTAGCAGCACATCAAGGGAGGGATCAGTCAACCAGGTCTTTGAACGTCTTGAATACATTCGGGAACTTCCTTTTCTCTTCTTCCCAACTTTAACTCCTTCAGATTGGATCTTTGGATTGGCCCTTTAATGAGATCATATCATGCGGGTCGTCATCATGCACACTGCCGCTGATAGGACAGGAAACCCGGAAATAAAGTGATAATGAGGTGGCTGCGTTAAAAAGCCCCAGACAGACGCGCTGAACATATTTTCAGGATTCTCACGCGATATCGTGCCGCCTGCCACTCCCAGTGCATCTTCCAAATAATATCGGGCCATTGTTCCTCAGTCCCACTACTGAATTAATATTGCCTACACTATTAATACATGCTAATTGATGCTCATCTCTGAATTAGCTTTGAATTTTTTGAGGAGGTGACTAAAGTAGTGGACAGGGGGATGTCAATGGATGTTATTTATATAGACTTCCAGAAGGCATTTGTTAAAGTCCCACATAAGAGACTGTTAACTGAGGTAGAAGCCCACGGAATTAAGGGCAAAGTATTGACCTGGTAAGGAAATTGGCTGAGCGGCAGGAGACAGAGAGTAGGGATAATGGGTAGGAACTCAAATTGGCAGGATGTGATGAGTGGTGTCCCACAGGGATCTGTTTTGGGACCTCAACTATTCACAGTATTTATTAACGACTTAGATGATGGTATTGAAAGTCATATATCCAAATTTGCTGATGACACAAAGATAGGCGGCATTTTGTAAGCAGTGTAGATGAAAGCATAAAATTACAAAGGGATATCGATAGATTAAGTGAATGGGCAAAACTGTGGCAAATTGGTTTCAATGTAGGCAAATGTGAGGTCATCCACTTTGGACCTAAAAAGGAGAGAACAGGGTACTTTCGAAATGGTGAAAAGCTAAAAACAGTGGAGGTCCAAAGAGACTTGGGGATCCAGGTACATAGATCATTAAAATGTCATGAACAGGTACAAAAAATAATCAAAAAGGCTAATGGAATGTTGGCTTTTATATCTAGAGGACTAGAGTACAAAGGGGTAGCAGTTATGCTGCAGCTATAGAAAACCCTGATTAGACCACACCTGGAGTACTGTGAGCAGTTCTGGGCACCACACCTTAGGAAGGATATATTGCCCTTGGAGGGAGTGCAGCGTAGGTTTACCAGAATGATACCCGGAGTCCAAGGGTTAAGTTACGAGGAGAGATTACACAAATTAGGGTTGTATTCCCTAGAATTTCGAAGGTTAAGGGCTGATCTGATCGAAGTTTTCAGGATATTAAGGGGAACGGATAGGGTAGATAGAACGAAACTATTTCCGCTGGTTGGGGATTCTAGGACTAGGGGGCATAGTCTAAAAATTATAGCCAGACCTTTCACGAGTTAAATTAGGAAACACTTCTACACACAAAGGGTGGTAGAAGTTTAGAACTCTCTTCCGCAAATGGCAATTGATGCTAGATCAATTGTTAATTTGAAATCTGAGCTTGATAGCTTTTTGTTAACCGAAGGTATTAAGGGATATGGGCCAAAGGCGGGTATATGGAGTGAGGTCGCAGATCAGCCATGATCTCATTGAATGGCGGGACAGGCTCGAGGGGCTCATTGGCCTCCTCCTGTTCCTACGTTCCTATGTTAACTATCATTGCAGATTTCACAACAATAAGTTCCATAGTTTAAAATATCACAAAACTTACACAGTATAACTGCAGTGCCAAGAATCACTCCAGACAGCAGGATGGAGAGACCCAGGAGAATGTAGATGACCATTTTCCTCGGACAGGCTCTGCTGATCGGACACCATGTTCTGCAAAGTGTAAGTGAAAGTCATCACTGAAAGGATTAGAGGAACAGTCGTGTTAAAAAGGCTCCAAACCTTTTCTCATTTGGACCTGGAGAAGAGGCAAAGGAGCCGAGTGTTGTTGTCAACACTGGAATTTTTTAAACTTTGCACGATTGGGCCTCTCGAACACACATTTCTTCAATTCAAGAACATTCATCAACAGCAGGTTAGAGATCTAAACTGGGCAGGAAACTGAAATGATGCAAGTTATGGACAGTTACAAACAACAGCTCTCTCAACCAACAAGAAATGACCTTTTTACTGTTGTTAATTGAACTGAAGGTGTTAATAAATTCGAGCTAATTAACTCAAACTGAATAAACTATACAATAATGATCAGATCACTGATGTGTACCTGGCTTCAACTCTGTTTTCCTCTGTTTTCCTGTCTCCTCTTAGTTGATCAGGATTAAGATCACTGACATTTTGATAAGTGACATCTAGTTGTCACCAGGGGGCATAGTTTCAAGGTAAGGGGCAGGAGGTTTAGAGGGGATTTGAGGAAAAACTTTTTCACCCAGAGGGTGGTTGGAATCTGGAACTCACTGCCTGAAAGGGCGGTAGAGGCAGGAACCCGCACAACATTCAAGAAGCATTTAGATGAGCACTTGAAATGCCACAGCATACAAGGCTACGGACCAAGTGCTGGAAAATGGGATTAGAATAGACAGGGCTTGATGGCTGGCGTGGACACGATGGGCGAAGGGCCTCTTTCTGTGCTGTATGACTCTATGAGTTCCATGTTATCAGCTGGAAGAACTTCTTGTCTTGAGAGGCAATGAAAGAAATGTGACTTTTTTTCTCAAACAGTTTCTTTTGCTGCACTTTTAGTGTTTCTCTGAAAAGCCACAACTTTACATTCTGTCTGATGGACACCAAGATAATTTAGCATTTGTTTTTTGATTACGGGTTGGAGTCGTATCCATCGCCTCCACCACTGGTACCCTGGTGGATTTGCTATCTTCTCTCTATGGCGTTAATGTCCCTTCTATAATGGGTTGCTCATATGCTATTGGCCTACTTTTTAAAGCTTAATTTACCTGCACTCAGATTTTCACAGAATTCTGTATTTGAATCCCCAGGTCTTTTTGTTCATCCACAACCTTTCAGCATCTTTCCATTGAGTGTGTTCTCCCATTCCATTAAGAACATAAGAAATAGGAGCAGGAGTAGGCTATTTGGCCCTTGGGACCTGCTCCGCCATTCAATAAGATCATGGCTGATCTTCTACCTCATCTCCACTTTGCAGAACTATCCCCATAGCCTTTGATTCCCTTAATATTCAAAAATCTATCGATCTCTGTCTTGAACATACTCAACGACTGAGCCTCCACAGCCCTCTGGGGTAGAGAATTCCAAAGATTCACCGCTCTCTGAGTGAAGAAATTTCTCCTCATCTCAGTCCTAAATGTCCGACCCCTTATTCTGAGACTGTGAGCCCTGGCTCTAGACTCCCCAGCCAGGGGAAACATCCTCCCTGCATCTACCTTGTCATGCCCTATAAGAATTTTGTATGTTTCAATGAGATTACCTCTCATTCTTCTAAACGCTAGAGAATATAAGCCTAGTCTACTCAATCTCTCCTCATAGGACAATCCCCCCATCCCAGGAACCAGTCTGGTGAACCCTTGTTGCACTCCCTCTATGGCAAGTATATCCTTCCTTAGGTAAGGAGACCAAAATTGTACACAATACTCCAGATGTGCTCTCACCAGGGCCCTATATAATTGCATTAAGACGTCTTTACTCTTATACTCAAATCCTCTTGTAATAAAGGCCAACATACCATTTGCTTTCCTAATTGCTTGCTGTACCTACATGTTAGCTTTCAGTGATTCGTGTACAAGGACACCCAGGTCCCTCTGAACACCAACATTTCCCAATCTCTCAACATTTAAAAAATACTCTGCTTTTCTATTTTTCCTACCAAAGTGGATAACTTCTCATTTCTCCACATTATATTCCATTTGCCATGTTCTTGCCCACTCACTTAGCCTGTTTATATCCACTTGAAGCCTCCTTTGTGTGTGTACTGTAGGTTTCAGGCATATATTAACATAAAATGGCTAAATACATTGACATAAAATGGCTAACACAATATACAGTATGGGATAGAGAAGCAGGCCTGAGTTAGATAAACAGGAACTTCACTGCAGGTAGTTCATCAAGGCACCACTGATAAAACAGCTGTTGTGGTCAGCTAACAGGAAACCGTTAATGGGATTAGGAAATAACAGGACCTTGTCTATTATTAAGCACAATATTAGCTTCAGCAAGAGTAACTAATAGAATAGATTATATTATAATGTGGATGCTTATACCTATGTTTGTGAAATTATAATAAATCATGTATTTAACAGTCGGCAAGTTAGTTTAGGAATAATAAGCTAATTCCTGAAGGCAAGTAACGAAATGCTGCTGGGGACCAAGGAATGTGTCCTTGTGAAGCACAGTTCCAGCTGTAGTTTTACTCTGTGACCAAGCATGAGGTCAGGGGTCTGTCAGGTGACATGGATTGTTCACTAAAGGGTATAAATAGTGAGAGAGTCCTCGGGGGAGAAATTTGGTATCGCCCCTGTTGGGGGTGGTGGTTTGTGTCAGCTTCACCTCTGACCTCTGAGCGGTTCGAATCGCTCCCACTCCCTTAGTTCTAGATCTTGGACTTATTTGGGGGTTGTGATAAAAGGTGCAGCAGACAACTGAGTTTGATGAAAGAACTTCAATCTTTATTAAAAGGTAAAACACAAATAATAACACTCTTAACACTCTAAAGGTGGGGAACACTTCGGTACAAGCGAGGGAAATGACAATAGAACAATACTTCACCCCTCCCAACCCCACTTTACTAGCTAAGTTAGGCTTTGAAGGACCAGGGATAATGCTCACCAATCCTTTGACAGTTGGGCTAAATCACGGTTTTGGGGTTCGTTGTTTATCTGGTCAGTCTTCGCGAGTCCGCTGATGCGGTAGGATGTCAGTTTGGATTTATCTGGTGAGTACCCAATTTCTTTTGGTTAGCAATAGGGTTTTGAGTCTTTGGGAAAATCTTACCCAGGGGTAAGTCAGGAGTAGACTGTAGAGTGGAAACTTTGCGGTTCTTCGGGTTTTCTTCCCTTGAGTTGGTCTTTGTTGGTCGCGGTGGCCTGCTATTACCCGGTCAGTTGGGGGTAATATGCGGTTGTTGGTTTCGTGAGGCCTTTGGTTTCCGTGATGGTTTTAGGCCTTGTCTAGTGTGTCGGTCGACCTCGTGGAGCCGTCGGTGGCTTTTCGGCTTGTTGCTCCGGGTGACTGTGTTGGGACCGTAGTTGGAGGTCCGTTGAGGTGGTATCTTCACGGGCTGGACTCAGGTGTGTCTGAGTGGTGAGCGATGCTGACTCGCATCCAGCTCGACTTGGGTCTGTGATGTTGCTCCTTGTCTCCACACTCGACTGTGTGTGTGATGCTGATGACCCGCTTGTCTCGACTGTCGAACCGCTTAACAGGCCTTCAATTATACCAAATTGAAGTGGCCTTATCTGCCAGCCAAATCTGCTCAGTTCATTGTCTGGTTTTGGCGGGCTCATTAACGGTAACGACTTTACTAGCGTGTTAACTGGTTTTGAACAGGCCTTCAATCTCACCCATTGAACATGGCCTTATCTGCGCTCCAAATCTTGTCTTACTCTTTGTAAGGTTTTGGCGGGCTCGTCACCAGTAACTGCTCTGTAAGTGTGAAATGGTTTTTGGGATGACTTGCATCCTGACGATTTCCGTGGTTGATCACTGGTGATTGGTTTCGTGTTTGGTTTTCTAGGCTGGACTCGGTCTTTCTATAGAATGGGTCTGAGTGGTTTTTATTATGCATGTTTCTGATGGGCCCTGTAATCGGTTTTGATGGGGCCTGTATTTTGGGTGGGACTGTCTTTTCCCTGGGTCTGTAGTTCATATATTAATGTCTGCTGGGGCTTGAGTGAGGTCATCCTGGTTCCCCAGGCAGTGTAATTAACTGCAATAGCCAAACTGCTTTTACAGAGGTCGAACCCACCTCCTTGTCCCTTTACAGGCCCAGACATGTTTTTAAAATGCCAAAACTTGGCTTTTGGTCTTAAATTCCTTAGGTTAGGCCCGAATGCATTTGTATCACTCTGAGGTAGTTCCAAAGTCCTTTATCCTTAGGTTTTGGGGATCTGTAAATTTTGGAAAACTTACACCCCGTTTGGGGGGCAATTATCGGCCGGGTGCAAAGTTTAGCGCCTGGTGCTAATTATCGCTTCCGACTGCAAACTTGGCCTCTACGCCCCTGGAGATGATTTGAGTGCTAAATCAGGCGCTACACACTTCTCTTAAAGCGCTAACGCTGAGGAGCGAGGGGCTACCTCAGAGCGCTGGCGAAGCTCAGGTGATTTCAATTAGCAATGGAACACAGACAGATTGGCGCTGGCCAGTTCTTAAAGGGGAGGGTTGATCTTGCTCTCCAGCCACACTCTGCTCATTGCAGCCTTGAATCTCAGCCGGGACAGACCTGTACATCAATTCTGCTGGAAAGAACAATGGAGAGACCCAGGGAAAGAGCTCAGTGCTTCAGCGACCGAGCCCCGGTGGCTCTGGTTGGCGCAGTGGAGCGGCGAAGGGCAGTACTCTACCCACAGAGTGGCAGGAGGCCATTGCCATGCGAATACAGAAGAGTGTGGAGGGAGGTCGCTCAGCACGTCTCCTCCAGGACCATGGTGCCCAGGACCCACACCCAATGTCGGAAGAAGTTCAACAACCTCACTCGGGTGGTCAGGGTGAGTGGCTGCTTTTCAATACCTCTACATCCCTCCATCTCAACTTCACTCTCTGCCCAGAGGGTTTAAAAAACCCAAATGCCCAACTCTCATCCAATACCTATGGCCAAATCATAAAACATACACGCACATTCCACACCTTGCATACATTAAGGGCTATTCAACTCATCAGGCAAGCACATGGCTGAACATTCACTCAGACGCCATCCTTTTTCTTGCAGGCCAAGCTATCTCATAACAGACGCCAGCAGCAACGCGCGGGAGGAGGACCGGCTGAGCTGCAGGCCCTCAGCGATTTGGAGGCACGCATGCACAGGATCGTTGCCAGTCAGGGGATAGGTGCGTGGCTGCTGGAGAGGTTGACCCCCTTGGGGACAGCAATGGTATGCTCATCAGCTTTCTCTCCTCTCTCATTCCACTTGCCCCTCACAACACCAGCCTTTTACACTTTCAATCCAACTTACTAAATGTCGCCAGTCCTTGCTCCCTTACTGCCCCCCTGTCCTCACGCTAAAGCCTCTCTTGTACCTCCCTGCTTTCAGATAGTGAACCACCAGCTGAGCAGCCTGTCCCTCAACCAACCAGTGGCAGCGACGCCCCAGGCGAGGAGGAAGAGGAAGCCGGAGCCTCAGTGCCTGCGTCTCCCGAGGGAGCCCATGCCCACACTGGGACCATGCCTTCCATGGAGGGGATCAGGGGGGAAGGGTCTGATGAGGACGAAGCTCCAGGACCCAGTGGGCTGCAGCAATGCCATGGGAGTAGGGAAACTTCAGTGGCCATCTCCCCGGAGGGCGAGTAGGCAAGCGAGTCCTGCTGCACTGGATGCAGAGGAGGAGCGCCTCTTCGTGGAAATGAATAGCCAGGCATTGAGCATGCCCACTGAGCTCATGGGTACAATGGCAAGGGTGCCCGAAAGCATTGATGGACTGCCAAGGAGCACTCCGCTGCAGCACAGGCTGATGCAACGCAACGTCTTAGTGCTGCTATTCAGTCACTGGCTGCTACCATCCAATCTCAGACTGCTCTCATGCAGTCTCAGGTTGATGTAACGCAAGCATTGACTGCTGCCATCATCACTGGATCGGCCACATTGCCCCGAGGCTCTCATGGTGCCGCAGCAGGCCAGCAATCTGTGCTCGAGCGGATCGCTCCGGATGCTGAGGTACTGCCCCGTGGGAGTGCCAGTGTGTCAGTCGAGCAGGAAGATGACAGCATTCCTGCTCCCACCACTGTCACTTCCCCATTGCACTTGCCACCGCCTGCAACACAGCCAGCCCAGACTGCTGCCGCCCATGCAGAGTTGGTGCAGTCTGCAGCCGGGGCCTCCAGGCCCAGAGCTGGTCGAGGGCGTCCTTCAAGGGCATCTGTAGTCTCTGCATCTGACATTCAGCAGCCTTCCACCAGCCTTCCTGTAGCCACTGGGGCCCCATTACGGAGGAGCAGTGGGGTGGGAAGGGGGGAAGTGCACAGGGGATGGAGATCACCCTCGAAGGGCTAACAGTAGGAGGTCTAAATAAATGGTGGGAATATTTGTAGTAAAGATCAAGGTTCGTGTGATTACATTTACTGTTTTGGCATTTTTCTCTAGCTTGTGAGAACCAGTTCTGTTAAATCATGATTTGTTGTGTTTGTTTCTAATTGTTTGTCCTGAATAAATGACACACACAGAGTTTGTTAAAGAAAAAAGTTGTTGTACTCAAAATTTACATTTTTGGCCTTTGGAATCATTCCAGCTTTGGCCGGCAATAGGGGGTGCGGGTTGCTTTCCATGATATTGTTCTCCATGCCAGAAGCCATCTTCTGAGCAGGGGCCTAGAAGCGGCTTGTTATCAGCCGTTGACGGACGGCCCTTGCAGTGCCAACATTGTGCGCCTCCCTCCCACGTTGGTGCTGCTGTTGATCATTCACCTCATCCTCCTCTTCCTCTTCCTCCTCCTCTTCCTCTTCCTTCTCCTCTTCCTTGTCCTCCTGCTCAGGTGGTGCACCAATCCCTGGTGGCATTGGCTGGGTCCTCAGGATTGCCAGGTTGTGAAGCATGCAGCACACAACTATGAAGAGGGAGACTCGCTCAGGAGAATACTGCAGGGCTCCTCCTGAGTGGTCCAGACAGTAGAACCGTTGCTTGAGCACGCCGATCGTCTGCTCAATGATGTTCCTGGTGGCGATATGGTTCTCATTATACCGCAGCTCAGCAGGGGTGTTCTGGTTATGGAGCGGTGTCATCAGCCAAGTGCAGAGTAGATAACCCTTGTCCCCAAGAAGCCATCCACTTGGGTGATGCGGTGCCTGGAAAAGGTCTGGCACACCAGTATGGCGCAGGATGAAAGCATCGTGGCTGCTGCCAGGATAGCGGGCATCGACGGTGAGACCAACTGCACATTAGAGTGGTAGCCCTTGCGGTTTCGGAAAACCTCTGCCTTTTCATGCATTGCCCGCAATGCCACATGCGTGCAGTCAATGGCGACCTGCACCATGGGGAAGCCCGCTATCCTAGCAAAGCCACATGCGCGTTCATGCTGTTTGGCCCGGGTCATGGGGAAAGAGATGTACTGGTGTCTTCTTTTATACAGAGCATTTGTCACCTCCCAGGGTACAGCAATGGACAGCGAACTGGGAGATATTGGCAATGTCCCCAGTAGATGCTTGAAAGGAGCTACTGGCATAAAAATTCAGAGCCACTGTCACCTTCACTGCCACCGACAGAGACGTCCTGGTCCTCAGTTGAGGCTGCAGATCTGGTTGCAGCAGGTGGCAGAGCTCAGTGACCACCTCCTTGCTGAAGCGCAGCCTGCGCAAACACAGCTCCTCAGACAAATGAATGTAGGAGAATTGCTCCCGGAATACCCTGGGAGGGTAAGGTCTCCTGTGCAGAGGCCTGATGGCTCTCCTCCCTCTGGCCATGTTTGCCACGCTATCTCTGCGTCTCTGATGCATCCAATTCTGCAGGTGCAGGACGATGCCCCGAATCAGTGCAGCCCCCATACTCTCTTCTAAATCGATGCAAGGAAGGTCAAATCAAAGTGAACCTGCAAAGTGCTGCTCAGTACCCAAATCTCCTTCACACAGCATTGAATCTCTCCAGAAGTCCCTCTCTCTCTCTCAGAATGCGTGGTGCAAAAATGTCGCCGACAAAAAAAGGCAGGAAGCGGCTGCCTTTAAATAGCGCTCCCCCAGTCTCTTCCCAACTGCAAAACGTTCCCTTCTACCTGTCGTTGCTAGTGGCAGACGGAAAGGCAGGGGGCGCCACTCAATATCTGGTCCGGGGCGCTACCGGGGCGTTGCATGCTCGACTGATGTCACAAACTGCGGGCACAGGAGATCGTGGCAGTAGTGTTTAGCGCCGCCGCAAAATGTCTGGTCAATTTCGCAAGCGCCGCAAACATCGCTGTGCCTGGGCGCTAGTTGCTTGGCACCCCATTAGTACCCCCTTAGGACGCTAACGGGAGGTGCTAATCAACCGAATTTCCCCCCCCCCCCCCCCGGTGTCAGGGGGCAGATTGAATGTGGGAAGCTAAGGTTCCATATTAATACAGTATTAAAGTTGCTGACACTAGACCGCTCGGACTTATTAGTAAGACAAGGCCTCAGCTGGAAGCTTGCACAGAATCCGACAGTGGCGAGCAAAACCAGGAAACTAAAGTGACTTTTTTAAGCACCCCATACCTGTCTCGGAAAGGGCCATCAACGGCATACAGATAAATCGTAAGTAGTTACAGCTGGTAAAGTCTGCCAAGGTTTGGAGTGTATTCCTGATGCTGCAGAGGCCAGGCCGTGAAAAAGACCATCTGACCAAGGACAATAGCAAACTTCAAACTCAGTGTAGAGAGAATAAGCAGAAGTTACAGGACTTTGTCCTATTTTCTGTCTGTGAGATTTGAGATCTAAATAGTTTTTTCTCAATCCAGGAAAGTTTGTTGAAATTTACTCAAACTCTGCCTGAGTCTGGAGTTGCTGGGCTAGAGCTGGCCCCAGCCCTTCCTTCCCAGTCAGCACTGTAATGACGTTAAACTCTCCTTCCAAACGCAGTGAGATGTGAAGTATTTTCTTCGAGTTTCAGATTATCTTTGCTGTATATTCACGAGGAAAGAATATTTGCTACATTGCAGTACCAAATGGAAAGACATGATGCTTTATTAAATTTTAAGTGTCAGGACTTAATTGGAGTGGATATTTACCAACTGCACTCCCCAAGTGCAGGATACAGTTCTGTAACTGTGGAATTCTCCAAACTCGCCTTACTCTTGATTTTTCCTCGTGTATTTAACGTCGGTATATTGTTTCCTGTGAATTTATAAAACCTTCTGCAATCAGTTTAATGTAAATCTTGCACATCGATCATAATATAATTAAAGTCATGGATATGATTTCCCCAATCAACATGATGCATTTTTGAAGGGAAAAAGAGTGGAGGCAATATAAACTAAATGGGACAATTTTAAAGGAAGTGCAGGAACAGAGAGACATACACAAATCTTTCAAGGTGGCAGAACAAGTTAATAAAGCTGTTATAAAAGCATATGGGATCCTTGGCTTTATAAATAGAAGCACAGAGTATAAAAGCAAGGAAGTTATGGTAAACCTTTATAAAGCACTGGTTAGAACTCACCTAGAGTATTGTGTCCAATTTTGGGCACCCCACTTTCAGAAGGATGTCAAGTCCTTGGAGAGGGTGCAGAGGAGATTTACCAGACTGGTACCAGGGATGAAGGAATTCAGTAATGTGGAGAGAATAGAACAGCTGGGATAAATTTACTTAGAGTGGAGAAGGTTAAGAGGAGAATTATTGGAGTTTTTCTAATTGAGGGATTTTGATAGAGTAGATAGGGAGAAACTGTTTCCAGTGGCAGGACGGTCGGTAACCAGAGGACACAGATTTAAGATCATTGGCAAAAAAGCCAAGGTGGGAGATGAGGTGAATTTTTTTATACTTAGCGATTTGTTATGATCTGGAATGCACTGCCTGAAAGGGTGGTGGAAGCAGATTCAATGGTAACTTTCAAAAGGGAATTGGATACATACTTAAAAAGGAGAAATTTGCAGGGCTAAGGGGAAAGAGCAGGGGAGTGGGACTAATTGGATAGCTCTTTCAGAGAGCCAGCACAGACATGATGGGCCGAATGGCTTCCTTCTGTGCTGCATCATTCTATGATTCTATGAAGTGACAGAAGGAATTCAGAAAATTGTCCAGGGCATGCTGTGCAGATGAACCCATTCCAGATCTCTCCAGAACAACCATCATGGATTTTCTGTTCTTTATTACAGGTGCTCATGGGTTTTGGGACCGTGTCAATGTAGGTAGTGCAGGATTACCGAGAGTATTTCTTTTACATGAAAGTAGCTCCTCAGTGTTATGGAGCAGCCTTTGCTGGAAAAGTGTTGATACAAGGAGGAGATCCAGTAGTGTTAATGTGCGGGATTCATATTAATGTGTCTGATAACCTGGAGGACGAGAAAGTAAACGTTTGGAATGTTTCCTCACCAGCCCCCATACAGTCACACATCCCTCTCCTACCACTCCACCACACTATAATCACAGAGTTTGAGGGAAAAATGTACCTGAAAGAATTATCACAAGGGAGTGTCTGCACACACCTGAGTGAAATGGAACAGTGAATTAGTCAGTAGCAGGTCTAAATCTTTGTTCGTTGCGAAGGTGAAGTAGCAGGTCTAAATCTTTGTTCTTTGCGAAGGTGAAGTAGCAGGTCTAAATCTTTGTTCTTTGCGAAGGTGAAGTAGCAGGTCTAAATCTTTGTTCTTTGCAAAGCTGAATCAGGAGCACAGCCAAAGGCAGAGGAATGGCACGGATGGAGGAAGGACAACCATCAGCCCCTGATAGATGTGAGGAGTAAAGTCTAGGGGCTGAATTTTGCCGGCGCTCAGAATGCGGGTTTGGAGGCGGATCTGCTGTCAAAATCAAAATGATTGACAGCGGGTTGGGAACCCGCTGCGAACCCACCTCCATGTAAGCTTCCAAAGTGTCGGGTCTGCGATCTTAGGACAGACCTGACACTAAGCGGCGGAGGAGACATTTAAGATACTTAACTGCTTGTTAACTACTATTATGCCAGCCTTTTTCTATTTTACCACATTTTTAATGGGGTTCACGCCGTTCGGAGATCACGTCAGGTAAGTAGGTCGAGTTCTCAATGTCTCCCCATTGCTGTGAATAGGTGACAGCTGCAAAAGTGCTATGAAAGCTATCATTTCACAGCTGGTCACTTGCCAATGTCAGAAGCTTGAGCCTTCAGGACTTGGAAGACACTTTTGAGCTGTATGCAGTTTGGAAGTGTAAACTCTCTATCAACTGTCACCTCCTTGGAGCAAGCTCTCTCACCATTGACAGATCGTTTCTGTCATCTCAACTTCAGCTGCCATCTATTCCAGCAACATCAGTGTCCTTGATAAAATCTCAGCTTGGTCCTCTGAATCCCTCCATGATCAGCCTCAACACCAACATCACCAGGCACACCAACATCACCAACAACAATACCAACCTTCTCCGCAATCACCTGATGCTGCACAGGACACAGGGCATCAGCGCCCTACAACATTACTGCCTGGGAAGCCGGCGATGGCATCACCATGGCCAAATTAACTTAGAGTCACAATGTACACCCTAGCTGCCACATGATGTGCCAGGTTAACACCACCGCACACCACAAGAACATAAGAACATATGAAATAGGAGCAGGAGTAGGCCATTCGGCCCTTCGAGCCTGCTCCGCCATTCAATGAGATCATGGCTGATCTTCTGCCTCAATTCCATTCACCGGCCCTATCGCCATATCTCTTGATGCCCTTACTAGTCAGAAATCTATCGACTTCTATTTTGAATATACCCAATGATTGAGCCTCCACAGCCCTCTGGGGTAGAGAATTCCAAAGATTCACCATCCTCCGTGTGAAGAAATTTCTTCTCATCTCAGTCCTGAATAGCCTACCCTTTATCCTGAGGCTGTGGTCCCTGGTTCTACACTCCCCAGCCAAGGGAAACATTCACCCAGCATCCACCCTATCAAGCCCTGTAATAATTTTGTATGTTTCAATGAGCTCCCCTCTCATTCTTCTAAACTCTAGAGGATATAGGCCTAGTCTACTCAATCTGTCCTCATAGGACAATCCCGCCATCCCAGGAATCAATCTGGTGAACCTTCGTTGCACTCCCTCTATGGCAAGTATATCCTTCCTTAGGTAAGGAGACCAACATTGTACACAGTACTCCAGGTGTGGTCTCACCAAGGCCCAATATAATTGGAGTAAGACTTCTTTACTCTTGTACTCAAATCCTCTTGTAATGAAGGCCAGCATACCATTTGCCTTCGTAATGGTTTGCTGCACCTGCACATTCACTTTCAGTGATTCATGTACAAGGAGGACCCTTTGAGCATCTGCATTCCCCAATCTTTCACCATTTAGGAAATACTCTGCCTTTCTGTTTTTTCTACCAAAGTGGATAACTTCATATTTATCCACATTATATTCCATCTGTCATGTTCTCGCCTACTCACTGAGCCTGTCGAGATCCCCCTCAAGACTCTTCACATCCTCTTCACAACTGACACTGCCACCTAGCTTTGTATCATCAGAAAATTTGGAAATGTTACATTTAGTCCCCTCATCCAAATCATTGATATAGATTGTGAACAGCTGGGATCCAAGCACCGATCCTTTCAGTAGCCCACTAGTCATAGCCTGCCATCCTGAAAAAAAACCGTTTATCCCATCTCTTTGTTTTTTGTCTGTTAATCAATTCTCAATCCATGCTAATATATTACCCCCAATTCCATGTGCCCTAATTTTGTTCACCAACCTCTTGTGTGGGACCTTATCGAAGGTCATCTGAAAATCCAAATACACCACATCTACCGGTTCCCCTTTGTCTATTCCACTAGTTACATCCTCAAAGAACTCCAATAGGTTTGTCAAACAGGATTTCCCTTTCATAAATCCATGTTTACTCTGCCCAATCTTACTATTAGTTTCTAAGTGCCCAGTTATTGCATCATTTATAATAGATTCCAGCATTTTCCCAACTACTGATGTAAGGCTAACAGGTCTGTAGTTCACCGTTTTCGCTCTCCCTCCTTTCTTAAATAGCGGGGTTACATTTGCTATCCTTCAATCTACAGGAACCGTCCCAGAATCTATAGAATTTTGGAAGATGACAACCAATGCGTCCACTATCCCAATGGCCACCACTTTCAAAACCCTAGGATGTAGGTCATCCGATGCTTGGGATTTATCAACTTTTAGTCCCATTAATTTTGCTAGTACTTTGCCAGCACCATAAAGCATTCCTACAATGACCAAGCCATTCCTTTCACACTCATCACCATTGCGGGGGATACTTTTATGTATCACCATTCACTGCAACTCACTAAGACACTTCCAAAAGTGAGCACAGATCTGTACAATAAGGCAACGTGTTGAGAATAAAGATTTCAATGTTTGACAACACATTAACAGAAAATTTACATGAACATTGCATAAAACACTCAAGTGCTTACCCTTGTGTGTTGTTAGTTGGTATGATTGTACCAGGATGAGGGTGAGTGTGAGGGTCAGCTAGTGAGATGGGCTGCGATAATGTAGATAGAGAGGGATGGGTGGAAGTGCAAGGTAAGTTGGTGTAAGGATGTGCAGGAGTAGGGTAGGGAAGGCAGAGTTATGGGGATGTGATGAGTGGCACAGCAGGATAAGGTTCAGTGTGGCTTTGCAGTAACGTTTCGTGATCTACTGAGATCATTGAAAGGTTTACGCCACTGCAGCCAGGTAGTCGTGATGATATCCCTGCTTTTGCCCTCCTGTGCAATGTGCAACCAGGCTGCGTTGGTGCCCTGAGGAGGTCTCTTCCGCCCTTGGAAGGGAAGAGAACCTCCTTTTGTGCTGTGACTCCCTTCATAAGCATATGGAGGGAGTCATGCGAGAGCCTGGGTGCAGCCGTGCACCTTTGTGCAGTACTTGTCAGTGTTTGCAGCACCTCAATGCTGCAGAACAATGACAGCCCCGCAGGGTGGGCTTAGCAAGCCCCATCAACAGAAAATCCTTTTCACAGAGCAGCTGCAGCTGGGAGCGGGACCGGAACCCGCCAACCACCTCCACTGGTGAAATTGCGGCCTATAACTCAGCAGATATTGAGAGGGACTGGGAGAGGAACAAGTTGGAGGAGAGTGGTCAGGTTCAGGCTGATAATGAGATGGAACGCTTGAGAATTCAGAAATCTAATCGGACAAAAATATATGGTGAGGCAAAGAAGCAGATATTAGGATGGAAGGCGGAAATTATGATTAAAGAAATAGGTTTAACACAGGGAGAAATTGTTAATGTTTGACAATTTATCCTTAATATGTGGGCGACACTAGCAAGGCCATACTTATTGCCCATCTCTCGCTGCCCTGAGTTTGTGGTGGAGGGTCTTCTCCTTGAACCACTGCAGTCTTTATGCTGATGGTGCTCCCACAATGGCATTAGGTAGAGAATTCCAGGATTCTAACTTAGCAACAATGAAGGAACAGGGAAAAATGTTCAAGTCAGGATGGTGTGTGACTTGGAGGTGATGGTGTTCCCATGCAACTGCTGCTCTAGTCCTTCCCAGTGGTGCTGCTCCCATCAAAGTGAGTGGTGAATATTCCGTCACACACCTGATTTCACCCTTGTAGATAGTGGTGAAGGTTTAAGGGATGAGCAGATGAGCACCTCGTCGCAGAGAACCCAACCCGTGTCCTGCTCTTATCCGCCCATCACTCCAGGTTGGTCCAGGTTGGTTCAGGTCTGAGACCAAAGGCTCAGGTGACTTGCACATGACTCAGAGTCCTGCAAAATTGTGAAGTTAAAGTGGTAAAGTGACACCAGGTTTAGTAGCATTAACATTTAGTTTTATTCATTCTCAGGGTATGGGCATTGCGAACAAGGACAGCATTTATTGCCCGTCCCAATTGCCATTGAGAAGGTGGAGGTGAGCCTTCTTCTTGAACCGCTGCAGTCCATGTGGTGACCATACTCCCACAGGTAGGGAATTCCACTATTTTGACACAGTGGCCATCGAGGAACGGCGATATATGTCCAAATTAGGATGACGTGTAACTAGGAGGGGAACTTGGTGTTCCCATGCACCTGCTGCCTTGTTTTTCTAGGTGGTGAAGTTCATGAGTTTGGGATGTGCTGTTGAAGAAACCTTGATGAGTTGCTGCAGTGCATCCTATAGATAGTTCACACTGCAGCCACGGTCCACTGGTGGTGGTGGGAGTGGATTTTTAAGATGGTGGATGGGCTGCCGATCAAGCGGATTGCTTTGTTGCTTTGTCCTGGGTGGTGTTAAGCTTCTTGAGTGTTACTTCAGATGCACAATCCAGCCAAGTGGACAGTATCCCATCACACTCTTGACTTGTGCCATGTAGGTGATGGAGAGGTTTTGGGGAGTCAGAAGTTGAGCCGCTCGTTGCAGAATACCCAGCCTCTGACCTGCTATTGTAGCCACGGCATTTATGTGGCTGGTCCAGTTGGGTATCTGGTCAATGACACAGGATGTTAATGTTGGGGTACTCATCAATGGTAATGAAATTGAATGTCAAGGGAAGGTCGTTAGATTCTCTCTGGTTGGAGATGGTCATTGCACTTGTGTGGTACTAATGTTACTTGTCACTTATCAGCCCAAGTCTGAATGTTGTCCAGGTCTTCTTGCATGCAAATCAGATATCCAATTGCCACATAAATAAGGAGCTTGAGATTCTAAAGAGCAGTTTGTGGTGTCTGTAACTGTTTATACTGCACTGGGGAACTAAACAGCATCAGCACTTATTGTACTCAATAGCAGTCCAGGGAGCTGAAGGCCACTTTCACTCATGGGCTCCTACCGACAGTGAATATCTACAAACCCAAAGAGATCTGTATAAAAGCCCCCAGTCTGAATGCAAATTTAGGGCAGGAATGCCTGATGGACCCCTCAGTCTCTTCAGTTCAGGGCATTCCCATTTAAGCCCATCATCTAGAAACAGAAGAGCTAAAATATCTTGATGTCCATCAGGCACAATCTATAGTTAAGGTTTCTCCGAGAAACATGGAAGCGCAGCAAGAAGAACTGTGTGAGAAAATTTGACACTGAGCCACATGAGATATTAGGGCAGCTGACCAAAAGCTTGGTGAAAGAGGTAGGTATTATGGAGCCTCTTAAAGAAGGAAAGAGAGCTAGAGAGGCGGAGAAGTTTAGGGAGGGATTTCCAGAGCTAAGGGCCTCGGCAGCTGAATGCAAATCAGGATGAGAATTTTAAAATCGAGGAGTTGTTTAACTGGGAGCCAATTTAGATCATTGAGCACAGGGGTAATGGGCGAACGGGACATGTTGCTAGTTAGGACACGGGCAGCAGTGTTTTGGGTAAGCTTAAGTTTATGGAGGGTCTAGAGGTAACAAAGGCCTGGTTGAGGGTTTCAGGAGCAGATGAGCTGAGGCAGGGTGGGAAATGTTACTGAGGTGGAAGAAGGCGGTCTTAGTGATGGTGCAAATATGTGGTCGGAAACTCATCTCACAGTCAAATACGGCACCAAGCTTGTGAACAGTCTGGTTCAGCATCAGACAGTTGCCAAGGAGAGGGATGGAGTCGGTGTCTAGGGAATGGAGTTTGTGGCGGGGTCCGAAGACAATGGCTTCGGTCTTCGCAATATTTACTTGGAGGAAATTTCTGCTCGGACAAGCAGTCTGGCAATTTAGAGACAGTGGGGAGGTAGGGCTGGGTATCGTCAACGTACAACTGGAACCTGACGTTGTGTTTTCGGATGATGTCGCTAAAAGGGCAGCATGTAGTTGAGAAAGAAGAGGGGCCAAGGATAGATTCTTGGGGGACTCCAGAAGTAACGGTGCGGGAGCGGCAAGAGAAGCCATTGCAGGTGATTCTCTGGCTATGACTGGATAGATAAGAATGGAACCAGGCGAGTGCAGTCCCACCCAGCTGGATGATGGAAGAGAGGTGTTAGAGAAGGTGTGTTCAACCGTGTCAAAGGTTGCAGACAGATTGAGAAGGACGAGGAGGGATGGTTTACCTCACTTACAGTCACATATTATGTCATTTGTGACTTTGAAAAGAGCCGTTTCGGTACTGTAGCAGAGGCGGAAATCTGATTCAAACATGGAGTTCCGGGAAAGATGGGCACGGATTTGGGAGGCGACAGCACATTCCAGTATTTGAGAGGAAAGGGAGGTTGGAGATGGGGTGCTATTTTGCAAGGACAGAGGGGTCAAGGTTGTTTTTTTGAGGAGAGGGGTGATGATGGCAGATTTGAAGGGGATGGAGACAGCAGTACCTGAGGAGTGAGAACCGTTGACAATATCAAATAACATGGAGGCCAGGAATTTGAATTGGTTAGTCAGCAATTTGGTGGGAATTAGGTCAAGGGAGCAGGACGTGGGTCAGTTTTGTCCCTTTATCTTAATCCAGCAATGCAAAGACCAACATGGTCGAATGTCCCTATTGTCCTGTACAAGTCAGCCTGGAAGGCAGAGCAAATATGTAATGGCACAAGGGAGTATGGCAAGGCTGGATGGCATTTATTTTAATGCAATGAGTCTTGCGAGTAAGGCAGATGAATTGAAGGTGTTGATGGAACACATGGGAGTATGATATTGTTGCTATCACAGAGACATGGTTGAGGGAGGGGCAGGACTGGCAGCTCAAAATTCAAGTATAGAATCTTCAGGCGGGACAGAGGGGGGTATAAAAGAGGAGGGGGTGTCACAATATTAATCAAGGAGTCAATTACTGCTGTAAGGAGGGATGATATCTTAGCAGGTTCCTCTAATGAGACCATATGGGTAGAACTTAAAAACAAAAAGGGGGCAAGCACATTGCTGGGAGTGTACTATTGGCTCCCAAACAGTCAGGGGGAGATAGAGGAGCAGATATGTAGGCAAATCTCAGAGAGAAGTGTAGAAATAATAGGGTAATAATAGCAGGGGATTTCAACTTCCCCAATATTAACTGGGATAGTCAGAGTGTGAAAGGCTTAGAGGGTGCGGAATTCATAAAGTGCATCCAGGAAAGCTTATTGAGCCAGCATGTAGAAAGTCCTACAAGAGAGGGGGCGGCACTGGACCTAATTCTAGGGAATGTAGCCGGGCAAGTGGTAGATGTGTCAGTAGGAGAGCATTTTGGTGACAGTGACCATAATTCGGTGAGATTTAAGGTAGTCATGGAAAAGGACAAAGATGGACCGGAAATAAAATTCTAAATTGGGGGAAGGCCGATTATAATATGATAAGGCAGGATCTGGCCAAAATGGACTGGGATCAGCTACTTGTAGGAAAATCCACATCAGAGCAATAGGAGTCTTTCAGAAAGGAAATAGAGAGAGTACAACGCCAACATGTTCCCGTAAAGGTCAAGGGTGGGACCAACAAGCCCAGGGAACCCTGGATGTCAAGGGATTTACAAGAATGGATTAGGAAAAAAAGGGAGGCTTTTGGCAGATACAAAGGACTAAAAACAGTGGAAGCCCTAGAGGAGTATAAAAAGTGCAGGGGGGGTACTTAAAAAAGGAATGAGGAGAATGAAGAGGGGGCATGATAAAACACTGGTGGGCAAAGTAAAGGAAAATCCCAAGGTGTTTTATAAGTATATTAAGGGCAAGAGGATAACCAGGGAAAGAGTAGGGCCCATTAGGGACCAAAGTGGCAAACTGTGTATAGAGCCGAAAGATGTGGGTGAGGTTTTAAATTAATATTTTGCATCTGTGTTCACTATGGAGAAGGACGATGCAGGCATAGAAATCAGGCAGGGGGATTGTGATATACTTGAACAAATTAGTATTGAGAGGGAGGAGGTACTAGCGGTTTTAGCAGGCTTAAATGTGGATAAATCCCCAGGCCCAGACGAGATGTATCCTAGGCTGCTGTGTAAGGCAAGGGAGGAGATTGCAGGGGCTCTGACACAAATTTTCAGATCCTCTGTGGCCACAGGGGAGGTGCCAGAGGACTGGAGGACAGCTAACATAGTACCATTATTCAAGAATAGTAGTAGGGATAAACCAGGGTATTACAGGCCAGTGAGCCTAACATCAGGTGTCGGGAAATTAATGGAAAAAATTCTGAGGGACAGAATTAGTCTCTACTTGGACAGGCAAGGATTAATCAAGGATAGTCAGCATGGCTTTTTCAGGGGGAGATCATATCTAACCAATTTGATTGAATTTTTCGAGGGGGTGACTAGGTGTGTGGATGAGGGTAGTGCAGTTGATGTAGTCTACATGGACTTCAGTAAGGCTTTTGACAAGATCCCGCATGGGAGACTGGTCAAGATGGTAAGAGCCCATGGGATCCAGGGTAATTTGGCACATTGGATCCAAAATTGGCTTTGTGGCAGGAGGCAGAGGGTGATGGTCGAAGGTTGTTTTTGTGACTGGAAGCCTGTGTCCAGTGGTGTACCGCAGGGATTGGTGCTGGGTCCTTTGCTGTTTGCAGTGTACATTAATGATTTAGATATGAATGTAGGAGGTATGATCAGTAAGTTCGCAGATGACACGATAATTGGTGGAGTGGTAAATAGCGAGGAGGGAAGCCTCTGGCTGCAGGACATTATAGACGGGTTGGTCAGATGGGCAGAACAGTGGCAAATGGAATTTAACCCTGAAAAGTGTGAAGTGATGCATTTTGGGAGGACTAACAAGGCAAGGGAATACACAATGCATGGTAGGACCCTAGGAAGGACAGAGGATCAGAGGGACCTTGGTGTGCATGTACATAGATCCCTGAAGGCAGCAGGACAGGTAGATAAGGTGGTTAAAAAGGCATATGGGATACTTGCCTTCATTAGCCGAGGCATAGAATATAAGAGCAGGGAGGTTATGATGGAGCTGTACAAAACGCTAGTTAGGCCACAGCTGGAATACTGTGTGCAGTTCTGGTCGCCACACTATAGGAATGATGTGATTGCATTGGAGAGGGTGCAGAGGAGATTCACCAGGATGTTACCTGGGCTGGAGCGCTTCAGCTATGAAGAGAGACTGGACAGGCTGGGGTTGTTTTCCTTAGAGCAGAGAAGGCTGAGGGGGGACCTGATTGAGGTGTACAAAATTATGAGGGGCATAGATAGGGTAGATAGAAAAGAACTTTTCCCCTTAGTAGAGGGGTCAATAAGGGGGTATAGTTTCAAGGTAAGGGGCAGTAAGTTTAGAAGGGATTTGAGGAAAAACTTTTTCACCCAGAGGGTGGTTGGAATCTGGAACTCACTACCTGAAAGGGTGGTAGAGGCAGGAACCCTCACAACATTCAAGAAGCATTTAGATGAGCACTTGAAACGCCTCAGCATACAAGGATATGGACCAAGTGCTGGAAAATGGGATTAGAATGGATAGGGCTTGATGGCCGGCACGGACATGATGGGCTGAAGGGCCTCTTTCTGTGCTGTATAACTCTGTGACTCTATGGGCTGGATTTTCATTGACCCGTGGATGTGGGTTTGGAGGCGTGTGGGGGGTTAAAGTTGCAGATTCGGGGGTCCCGAACCCATCCCGTTCCAACCCGCCTCCATGCCAGTTTCGCTGGAGGCGGGTACCCGACCTGTGCTGGGACCCGCCTCCCCGAGGCAGGAAGGGGATTAGTGACAATTGACTGCCTGTTAACAGGTAGTTAACAGGCAGTTTTTTGCCTAATCCCTATTTTAATGGCTGAAATGTGGGCTTCCCGACAGGTCCCAAACACGCCAAGTTAGCGAGGCGGACCGTGGGTCTGCAGGGGTTGGAGGGGTCGATATGTCCGGTGGGCAGGTGAGTGATGGGTGCATGTGTGCAGAGGTAAGTGTGTAAGGTAAGTGCAAAGTCTGGGAAAAAGTTTTACTTACCTTAACTTCCTCCTGCAGGTGTCAGCCCTTCAGTTCTCGGGAGTCAAAAATCTCACCGGCACAGAAAGCAGAAAGGCCGTGGTGCTGTCAAAAGTTTCAGCCTCTGTTTTCTGTGCTGGAATGATTTCTAACTCAGCCTGAGAGGAAATACTCAAGTTAGAAGACAAATAGTCAGTGTTTGACAGCTTCACAGAGCTGTCAAACGCTGATATTTCATCTGTCAAAAGCTCTTGACAGATGAAATGTCAATCTGTGACATCACCTGTTGCCGGGTGGCCCTTAATTGGCCTGCTGAGCTCGCTGGGCGGGCTCAACAAGGTCAATCAAGTGAAAATGCAGTGGGTTGGCCACAAGTCGATGGAGGCAGGACTACAACCCAAAAAGTGGGAGTCCCGCCTCCATCACGTCCCCAGTATCAAAATCCAGCCCTATGACTGTGGTGAACCGGATCCAGTTTTGTGGAATGTTGAAAAGTGCCAGTGCAGTGTTGTACACCAGCGTGTCCTGCTTCCTCACAGCCCTCCAGCTCAGGCCCATTGGAGCAAAGCTGCTCTGGGAATCTCAAACTCGCAGTGCTCAATTTTTGTAAACCATGATATGCATCCTCCTCCTTTGAAGGATGTAATGGTTTTCAACAGTTCCTGCTCCTTTCAGCCCTCAGAATGTAGACAGAAAAGGCTATGTCCTTGGCGTCACTCAAATCTGACCCCAGACAGTCGAGCTGCAATCGGTATAGTCGGGCCAATTTTAACTCGCTCCACTTGGCGTAAATGGGATGATAGTGGCCCTATGTATGCTGCTGCTCTGGCCGCCTCCATCTTGGGTAGGGTCCTGAGATGGGTGGCCAGGATGACCGCCTGTTTCAGGCAGGGGGACCACTTGTAATATGCAAATCCCATGATGTACACAGGACCCCGATTGTAATTTTGATGTTCAAATGGACCGAGTGTGTGCGAAGCATGCTCTGCCCTTTGTACCAGTCACTGAGTGGCCTAACCAGTGGTCCTTAAAGGGTCCACTGGAGGCCACTCAAAAAATGGCCAAGGCAGTCTTTCTTATTTTTTGGGGGGTGCTAGAAGGAGTACGAGTGCTCCCCTGGGCCCACTAAAATAAATAGCCTGCTGCCGCACCCCACCCCACCCGCCCCGGATCACCTCTCCCCATCACCCACCGGATCGCCTTTCTGCCCTCCGGATCGCTTCACCCCGCCACCAGCTCCGAATATCCCTCCCAAAGCCGGTCAAGGTGCAACGATGTCCCTGATTGGTGCCCGCAGCTCAACGAAGCATGTAAATGAGGACCAGGCATCTAAATGTCTGGCCATTATCCGCCTGAAGTTAAAATTGGTCCTATTCTCACTCCAAATAGCAGCATTGGGCACTTGGAAAAATCGCGTCAGTGGCAACTATTAGAAAGAGGCAACTTTCCTCTTTCTACTCAGACTAGTTCGGGAAGTTGGCTGGATTCCTGGCGCCAAAAATCCCATTAGTTCCACCATTCCACATCTCGTCCTTTATTTTTCAATCCTAAAAGTCTCCTTCCCTACATGCCAACTGTCAGCGTTTTAGGAGCTAAGGTCACTGGGGACAAAGTTTCACACTGAGGGTCAACGTTCTGGGGGCCTGGTCAGCGTGTCAGTGCTGGGATTAGTGCCTCTGTATCCTGTGACTCTCAGGAGAACGGGAATTCCTGCCTACAGTATACAGAGACGGGAATTTCATCAGCATTAAAAGTGCACTGAGAGGAGTGGGACCTGTCCAGTGTATTAGCTAGGTAGGGGTGGGTGGCAGGAGGGATGGATAGCAAGGGCATGGCAAAGGGAGAAAAGGGGGGAAATGGATGGCAAAAGAGAAAGGGTGAATAGGTGGCAAGCGTAATGAGGAGAGAATATATATCAAAGGAAGAAGAAATGACGTGAGGAGGTGAAAGGAAAAATGGATTCCATTGAAGGGGAGAGAGAGGAGAAAATCAAAGGCAGAGTGAAATGGTGTGTAATGAATGGTCAGGAAATGAATGGCATTAGAGGGAACAGGGAAATAGATGGTAATTATGAGGAGAAGCAAAATATGGGCATGGGAATTTAGGGTGGGGGAGGAAGGATAATGCCAGCACCAGGGTACACTAGGGTAGTGGTTATGGTACTGCAGTAGCAGCCCAGTAGTTATGAGTTCAGGTCCCACCATGGCAAGTTTTAAAATTGAATTGAATTGCCTCGAAATGTATTGCTGCAGCGCCAGTTTTACGGATGCATATTCTGCCCAAACTCTTGACTGAAACAGGTGAGAACCTCGTCGGAACGAAGTGATGAGGCCAATGCCATTTTCTGACTTTACTCACCAACTATGGTGGTCCAGGTCCTGAGGTGGCCATATCAAACGCTATTTAAAGGGATCCTCAGCTGTTCACGGGTAAAGCTGGAACGAGCTTTTGGAGACATTTTTCTTGCTGAGTGTGTAGATGCTACTTTAATAGGAGATGTCAGACCTCTGCTCATATGGATCTCTTGGGGAAACACAGACTGGCCTTTTCTGATTTCTATGCTCTCCAGCCTGCAATTTTTTCACCTCATAAAGTGAATGAGCGGAAAATCATGAACTGGCAAACAAATAACCGGAAAACCTCCAACACAAAGTCCAACTTGGTCATGGAAATAATCAAGATTGAGCTGTCAATCACTCAAACTTCTGGTTATGGTCTGTGCAGTTGTCCCATCAGGGAGTCCTGTGAACATGAATCTCACTGTTGGGCTGTGTACTGAGTTGTGAGAATTACTGGTCTGCTTTCAGGGAGACTGCTCTAGTACTGTGAAATTTAATTTGCTTGATGGGTCAGTAACTGAAAGAATTATTTACCAGTGGATCAGCCTTGGTTAATTGTGAACAATGTCTGCTATCTTTGTTTGTATGAGCTTAATATCATAAAGAAAGAGAAATATATAAACCACAGGCTGGTACTTATTTTTCACTGTATGGATGACAATTAATGAAGACTCCATGGGATTAGTTCTTTGTATTAAAGCTTTTCATTACCAACATATACCTTCTCAAGGGCAATAAATGCTGGCCTTGCCAGCGATGCCCACATCCCATGAAACAAATAAAAAAATAGAAAAAAATTTGGTACAGGTTGTTTAAAGTACTGCAGAAACTGTTAAAGGCTCTTTATTTTTATTGTTTTGAAACAGCCATAATAAATAATATGAAGTATTATAATCTAGTGAAATATGTTTGTTTTAATCTCATTTTTGTTAATCTTAATAAAGGATTTGTATTTTTCAGTCTCATGGTCAGTTAGTATTGTTTGTCAGCAGTCAGAGAGATCAGGTGGGCACAGTGGGATTCTTGCTATTCCGAGTGCACATCTTAATGGTACAAGGGGTTTTTGTTCACCCTGAGGCCTGCTGCCCAAAAATAATTCATGCATAAGGTTGTGCTTCAGTTCATCAGGAGTGAGAGCTCACTGTGGAAATGGACTTCTGCATTGGGTAGGAGAAAAATGACCTGGAATGAGCTCATATCGGAACAGGAGTTACTTTCTCCTGACCTTGTGATATTAGTTTTCTCAAGGTACTAACTGTATGGAGCATCATGGAATTCTTTAACACGTGTGGAATCACCACAAGGACAAGTGGCTTTTCACAATTGAGAGGCCCCCGTAGTACACTGATTGGAGCTCATTTTAACTGTGTGGTCTGTGTAAAATGGGTGATATCGAATCAGTCGCCCATTATATGCCACGCCCTTTCCATTGAAGTCAAGTCGGGATGGGGTGTATAATGAGCGGCCATTGCAATATCACCTATTTTACACCATCGCCCAAAGTTATAATTACCCCATTGTGTGACATGTGGAATGAGTTGTAACATGCTTAAAAGAAAAAGTGCAAGATGGATAAATGGCCATTCCACCAGTACCTACAGGATATTCAAAGTTCCTCTAGTAATTGCTTTTGAAACTTCTTGCAATCCACAGCCACTCTTTCCACGATGTGCTGCTGCTGCTCCTGACCTCTCTCTTCAGCAGCAATGGCTCACTTTATTTCACAATTGCTCTGCTCCTCAGTTCTATTTCATCCTTCACCTCATACAGCACTTTAACAAAAACTTTTTTTACTTTCAGGTAGTGAGGACTGTAGGCTTCAATGATTCTTGGATGCTGACCAAATCCCAATCTTCTTCCTCTTTACTCTCCTCCAAACCTATTTCTCCTCCAACTTTACCCTTTGAGTTTCCTTTCCCTGAGCTGGAAAGCTGAATCCTGAGCATTCGCCTCACCTTCATCCGCTATACCCCACCTGAATCAATTCTGAACTTGACCTGATGCTCAGCTCTTCTTCCAACTCCTCCACATTTAGGCCTTCTTTTCTAGCCAGGACATTCTCTCCCAAACACATGACTCATTCTCCAGTCTTCAGCCTCCCCAATGACCTGGACCCCTTGCAACAGCCTCATACCATCTCTTGATCTTTCCATAGGGAACTGCTGGTGTACTATTGGTCATGTCAGGACCTTCATTCCCCTATTTCACTCTAATCTACCTCCATCTGAACTTTCAGCTCTCCATTCTAGGTACATAGGAACAGGAGTAGGCCATTCAGCCGCTCGAGCCTGCTCTGCCATTCATCAGGACATAAAGGAGAGAGCGGAGAGCTGGAAATTTGTCCACAGACGGAAGAGTAGATTATGCCCATTTTAGGTGGCGATCCGCCACACAGCTCCCCCCAGAATCCGCTTAGGAGGTGTGGACGAGACGGTGCGGCGGTCTGATGGGCCGGCCAGAGTGGCTCTTGTCGGACGCTGGTGGACGTGGAACGGCCGGGCGTGGAGCAGCCGGGTGAACTGGCTTGAGGGCAGGTCGGCGGCATGGAGGTGGACGAGCTACAGGGACCTGCTCACCGGGCTCCAAGTGTGCTGGCTTGAGTCGGTCAACTAACACTTTTTCGGTCCTGTCGCCCACTTGCAGGGTGAAAAATTTGTCCCCAGCCTGTAGCACCTTGTAGGGCCCATCGTACGGGGGTTGAAGGGGTCCGCGGTGGGCGTCGTGCCGGACGAAAACAAACCGTGCCTGGTGCAGGCTTAGTGGGACGTGTGAGGTGGATTCGCCGTGTCGGGCAATGGGCACCGGGGCGAACTGCAGCGTCGGCCGGAGACGTGTTGGATGTCCGTGGTGAACTCGGACACTGCCGTGAGCTGGCGCTGCTGCCTGGCGGACCAGGGGTCGGTTGTCTTTGCCATTGCGAATGTCAGGGGCTTGTGGTTGACAAACACAGTGAAGGGGTGTCCCTCAAGCAAAAACCGGAAATGGGGGACCGCCAGGAACAGCGCGAGGAGCTCGCGGTCGAAGGTGCTGTACTTGACCTCCGGGGGGCATAGTTGACGGCTGAAGAAGGCAAGTGGTTGCCAGGCACCGTCGACCCACTGCTCATACACGGCGCCGACCGCGTGGTCGGAGGCGTCCGTGGTGAGCGCTACCCGGTGGCATAGTGGTTAGCACTGTTGCCTCACAGCGCCAGGGACCTGGGCTCGAATCCGGCCTCGGGCGACTGTCTGTGTGGAGTTTGCACATTCTCCCCGTGTCTGCGTGGGTTTCCTCCGGGTGCTCCGGTTTCCTTCCACAGTCCAAAGATGTGCAGGTTAGGTTGAATTGGCTATGATAAATTGACCCTTAGTTTTAGGGGGATTAAATACGTGGAGTTACAGGGATAGGGTGGGATATATGTTGAAATGGCCTCTATCTGCAGTGTGGGGATTCTGTGATTCTGTGATACCCTGGCATTGGGCCGTGGGTGCGTGAGCAGGGTGGCATTGGCGAGCGCGGTCTTGGTGGAATCGAAGGCGGCGGACGCGTCTGCCGTCCATTCGACCGCCATCTTGCCGCTCCTGCCCCGGAGGGCTTCATACAGGGGCCTCATGAGGGACGCCGCTTTGGGGATGAAGCGGTTATAGAAATTCACCATCCCGAGGAACTCGGGGAGGCCTTGGATGGTGGTGCGGCGGAGAAATTGTTGGACGGCCTGCACCTTGGTGGGCAGGGGAATGGCCCCAGCATGGGTGATGTGGTGGCCGAGGAAGTCGATCTTGTCTCGGCCGAACTGGCATTTGGCTGGCATGAGGATGAGCCTGTGGTCGCTGAGGCGCCTGAACAGGATGCGAAGGTGTTCGAGGTGTTCCTGCTTGGAGGAACTGGCTACCAGGATGTCGTCCAGGTAGACGAACAGGAACTTCAGGTCTCGAAGGACCGAGTCCATGAGCCGTTGGAATGCCTGGGCCGCGTTTTTGAGGCCGAAGGGCATCCGCAGGAACTCGAACAGGCCGAAGTGGGTGATTACGGCCGTCTTGGGGACGTCCGCGGGGTGGACGGGGACTTGGTGGTAGCCGCGCACCAGGTTGACCTTGGAAAAGACTGAGCGGCCGGCCAGTCTAGCCGAGAAGTCCTGGATGTGCGGCACGGGGTACCGATCAGGGGTGGTGGCGTCATTGAGGCGGCGGTAATCCCCGCAGGGGCGCCAACCTCCGCCTGGTTTGGGGGCGATGTGGTGTGGGGAGGCCCAGGGACTGTTGGAGCGGCGGATGATGCCGAGCTGTTCCATGGTGGCAAACTCGGTCCGCGCGATCTCCAGTTTGTCCGGGTCCAGCCTGCGGGCGTGGGCGTACACTGGGGGGCCTGTGGTGGGGATGAAGTGTTCCACCCCGTGTTTGGCGGCCTCAGCGGAGAAGGTCGGATTGGTAAGGGCCGGGAATTCGGCCAGGAGTGCTGAGTAGTAATCCGTGGCCCGGGCGTGGCACTGTGACGCCATGTCGGCGGGTTGACTGGGGGCCATGGCGTCCAGGATGGGGGACATGGTGTTCATGTCCACGAGGCGGTGACGAGGGATGTCTACCAGTAGGCCGTGGACGCACAGGAAATCTGCGCCGATGAGGGGGGAGAGCACCTTGGCAGTGATGAACTCCCATTGGTAGCGGTGACCAGCGAGGTCGAGGGTGACTGTCCGGGTGCCATACGTCCGGATTTCCGAGCCGTTAGCAGCAGCCAGCGCCGGTCCTCGTTCGCCCTTTTGGATGTCGAGGGAGGAGGCCGGGATGATGCTGTGCTGAGCTCCAGTGTCGCACAGGAACCGGCGGCCGGTTTTGTCATCCGTGACGAACAGCAGGGAGCCCGCGTGGCCCACGGCCATCGCGGGGGCTGGAACGGGGGCGGACTTGAAAGAGCAGGGAGGTGTGCACCGTTGTGCCCTGGCGCCGAACCGTGCGTGGTAGTAACAGTGGCCCGGGTTAGTGGGGCGTGAAGGCCCCAGGGGCCTGGTGACAGGCCCTTGTGGCCGCGTGCTGGATGGTGAGGGGCGCGCCCAGGCATTGGCTGCCAGGTCCGGAGTGACGTCGCGGCTGGAGTGAGCGGACAGCAGCTTGTCAGCCTCATCGGCCAGGGCTTCCAGGTTCGTGAGGCCGGACGCCACGATCACTGGGCGGATGCTGAGAGGGAGCTGGCGGATGAACAGCGTGCGGAAGAGGGATCCGGGTGGACTCTCGTCGGTGAGGGAGAGCTTGTGGGAGAGGAGGTCTGACGGTGAGGCATCACCGAGGCCTGGAAGGTCGAGGAGGTGGCAGTTTCGCTGATATGCCGAGGCCGTAAATTTTTTAAGGAGCGCTGTCCTGAGATGTGCGTACTTGCCTTCCTCTGGTGGGTTCTGCAGCGTTGTCCAAACCTTGGAAACTGCGGCGCTACCGAGTGATGTGACGAGATAGTTGTACTTCGTCCCATCTGTGGTGATATTTCGCAGCCGGAAGCGAGATTCAGCTTGGAGAAACCAGGCTTCGGGCTGGTTTTCTCAAAACTCCGGCAGTTTCACAGAAACTGCGTTCGTGTCCGCCATTGCAGTGCTCGGAATACGTTCTGAGCATTGGGGTCACCAATGTTGAGGCTGCCGCGAAACACGAATTAAGGCTGAATCCATTTGTGTTAAACAAGAGACTTTTTAATCACAGCATGGCACAAAATGGCAGAACTGAAAAGCTCCCAGAATTCTCTGGGTAAAACCTGAGGCCCCGCCCCCTTCTGCCTTAAATGTAAGGTGCCTTAAAGAGAAGGTGCTGGAAATTTGTCCACGGACGGAAGAGTGGATTATGCCCGTTTTAGGTGGCGATCCGCCACAGTATTAAGGTTTTTTTTTCTAAACTAAGACAGTGGTTTAAACTAGGAGCGGGAAACTACAACATACTGTATCAAATTTATAGCTTAACTAGTTAAACTAATTCATATAACATTCTGCCAATGCCATTTACACTTCATCTAGAGCCATCTTTTGTTTCTTAACTTGTCCCATTACATTTACTTTTGCCATGCACCATCTCTTAATCTCTCTTAATGTCTCTTAATCTCTCCTGCCTTCCATCCTATCACAGACCTTCCCTTTTGTTCTTTCCTCCCCTCCCCCTTTCCCTGCCCCTACACTTGCTTAAAAACCTGTTCCATCTCCAGCTTTTTCCAGTTCTGACGAAGGGTCATCGACCTGAAACGTTAACTCTGTTTCTCTCTCCACAGATGCTGCCTGACGTGCTGAGTATTTCCAGCATTTTCAGTTTTTATTTCAGATTTCCAGCATCTGCAGTATTTTGCTTTTGTATTAGTGTTTAATTCACTGCCACTTCTCTTCTAAGAATGCCCACCTTGAAGAAGTTCTGCTCTTCTCTCCGACGGGATTTCCGTTTGTCTCTTTTACCTTGTTCATCTTCATTGCTTTCTGCCTCCATTCTTGTGTTTGATCAGGTATCTACCAAAGCTTGCTTTCACAGCCACATATCTTTCCTCAGCAACTGTCTCCGGCTCCAACTTACTCCACGTGGATTCCAACTGAAATGCCACCCTTCGTGTTTTGGATCCACCCAGTACTACAGATATCTCCAAGATATTCAGCATTCCTCAAACCACTGCTCTCGCCGTATCCTGAGATCCACGCTGAATGCCATGCGCCGCCACATGAACACTCTCGACCTCTCTCTTCAGCAGCACCGACTCACTCTATCTCAAAGCTGTCCTGGTCCGCAGTTCCATTTCATCCTTCGCCTCATCCGGCGCTTTAACAAAAAACTTTTTTTCTTCCTTTCAGGTATCAAGGATTGCAAGCTTCAACAACTCTTGGACACCAACACCCCTCCGGAACCTTCTTCCCCTTCACTTTCCTC
Organism: Squalus acanthias; assembly: GCA_030390025.1. Lineage (NCBI taxonomy): Eukaryota > Metazoa > Chordata > Chondrichthyes > Squaliformes > Squalidae > Squalus > Squalus acanthias. Next base: position 155,304 of record JASTWF010000485.1, on the reverse strand, counting down.
TGACACCATCCCTTCTTCCAATCTCACCCCCTGCTGTGTTTTCACTATCCTCTCTGACCTTCCCCTCTCTGACCCCGAACGATCAGTCCTCAGCAAAGGCCTGGCTTCATCCCCTTATGCCCCCACCTCAATGAATCTCGAGCTCGGCATGATGCTGAGCTCTTTTTCCGCTGCCTTCGTCTCCATGCCCACTTCTTTGGCCAGGAGTCTTCCCCCCGCACAGCTGACCCTTTCTCCTATTTTCAGAATTCTCATTCGACCTGGACCCCTCCCTCTGGCCTCTTAACCTCTCTAGACCTATTCATTGCAAACTGCTGGCGTGACATCGACCGTCTCAATTTCTCTGCTCCCCTCACTCACTCCAACCTACCTCCCTCTGAACATGCAGCACTCCATTCTCTCAGTTCCAACCCCAACATTGTCATTAAACCTGCTGACAAGGGTGGTGCTGTTGTTGTTTGGCGAACCGACCTCTACCTGGTGGAGACTGAATGCCAACTCTCCAACACCTCCTCCTACCTCCGCCTGGACCATGACCCCACTACTGGACATCAAGCCACCGTTTCCAAGACCGTCACTGACCTCATCTCCTCTGGAGATCTTCCCTCCACAGCCGCCAACCTCATACTTGCTACCTGAGAGGACAAGGAGAAAGACTGCAAGGAGGACAGCCACAGTGCAGACCAAGGTACCATGGCTCAGAAGGCTGTCCAAGGGGTGGGGGCGGGGGGAGAAGAGCAGAATAGAAATGTGGTAGTGATTGGGGACTCTATAATAAGGGCGATAGATAGCGTCCTCTACAGCCAAGAACGAGAATCCCGAAGGGTGTTTTGCCTACCCGATGCCAGGGTAAGGGTTATCTAATGCCAGCTGGAGAGGAACTTGGAAAAGGAGGCTGGAAATCCAGTTGTCGTGGTCCATGTTGGAACAAACGACATAGGTAGGAACAGCGAGGAGGTTCTGCTGAAAGAGTATGAGGAGTTAGGATCTAAATTAAAAAGCAGGACCTCGAGTGTAATAATCTCTGGATTATAGCCCAAGCCACGTGCAAATTGGCATAAAAGCAGACAAAGCAGGAGAATTAACACGTGGCTAAAGGGCTGGTGTGGGAAAGAGGGTTTCCTTTTCATGGGACACTGGCACCAGTTCTGGGACAGGAAGAAGCTGTACCGATGGGCCAGGCTCCACCTGAACTGGGATGGGACCTGTGTCCTAGTGGGAAGGGAAAATAGGGAGGAGGCAAAGGCTTTAAACTAGTCAGATAATAATAAGGAGGGATCTACAAGAAATACAACCAGCCTAAATATAAATAAAACAGGAAAAGAGAGCACAGGAAAGAATAAAGTAAGGGATGACATTTATGGCAAGAGAATAAATAGTTATATAACAGGAGCCTAAAAAGATGGCTAAACATAAAGCGAGAGGAAATCCTATTAAAAATGAGTCAAACTGTCTATACAGCAATGCACAAAGTGTCCATAATAAAACACGGGAGCTGGAGGCAATCATGCGTTGCGAGGAATCAGACATAGTAGGGAGTACTGAGACATGGCTACAGAAAAATGAGGACTGGGAATTAAACACTGCAAGGTATAACATATTTAGAAAAGATAGGGAGGGAAAAAGGGGCGGTGGAGTAGCTGTACTTATTAGGGATAACATAATGGCAGTAGAAAAAAGTGACGCAGACGAAAATAGAATCCATATGGATAGAGACAAAAGATAATCACACTAATAGGTGTAGTCTACAGACCATCTAATAGTGGAAGGGAGGTGGAGGAAGAAATTTGCAGACAAATTAGGGAAATGAGTAAAAAACAGAATAATCATCATGGGGGATTTCAACTACCCCGATATTAATTGGACAGAAGAGGTAGGTAAAGGGGTTAAGGGAATGGCGTTCCTACAATGTGTACAGGACTCCTTTCTAACCCAATATATAAAAAGACCAATAAGGGAGGATTCGCTATTGGATCTAGTAATGGGGAATGAACCAGAGCAGATAAGAGAAGTAAAAGTAGGGGAACATCTGGGCAATAGTGACCATAATATAATACGCTTTAAGATGATAATTGAGAAGGACATAAGTATGATGAAAACCAGGTTAATAGATTGGTGAAAAGCTGATTTTGAGGGGCTGAGAATATAACTTGGGGAAAAAAATGGGCAACAATATTGGCAAACAATGATGTAAAACAGCAATGGGAAACATTTAAAACGGTGTTCAACAGAGTGCAGGAAAATTATATTCCGTTGAAAGAAAAGAACAAACTAAACAATAGTGAGACTCCATGGATGAATAAAGCCATAAGGGTAAGGAAAGAGGCATACATTAAGTACACAGACAGCAGGGGAGTGCAAGATAAGGGACAATATGAAAAGATTAGGAGAGAAGTAAAAAGAAACAATTAGGGAGGCAAAGAGGAACTATGAAATTAAATTATCAAGGAACATAAAACAAAATAGTAAAATATTTTACAGGCACATCAATTAAAAAAAGGAAGGTTGGGATGGGAATAGGGCCATTAAGGGATAGACAGGATAATACTACAGGTAACGACAGGGAGATGGCAGAAATATTAAATAATTATTTTGCTTTAGTATTTACCAGGGAGATAGAACAGGTGGACATGGCATTGGATGATGAGATGAGTAATGAGATAAGTGCTTTTAAAATAAAAAAGGGATATATTAAATAAACTAATCAAACTCAAAACCCCTGATCCGGATGGATTGCATCACGCATTTTAAAAGAATATAGGGAAGTGAATGCAGAGGCATTACTATGCATATTTAATAATTCGTTAGCAAAAGGTGTAGTGCCGGAGAACTGGCGGATAGCTAACGTAATACCGATATTTAAGTAGGGGGGAAATAACATTTCCAGGGAATTATAGACCAGTCAGCTTAACATCGGTAGTAGGAAAAATAATGGAATCCCTACTAAAGGAGAAAATAGAAGAATATCTAGAAACCAAAAATATAGCAATGAATAGTCAGCATGGATTTCAAAAGGGAATGTCTTGCTTGATCAACCTTAATGAATTTTTTGAAGAGGTAACAGAGAGAGTAGACAATGGTAATGCAGCAGATGTAATTTAGCTGGATTTTCAAAGGCCTTCGATGAGGTACCCCATAATAGACTGATGAACAAGGTCAGAGAATGCGGACTCGGGACAAGTAGCAGAATGGATTGCTGGTTGCTTCAGGGCAGAAAGCAGAAAATAAGAGTAAAGAGTAGCTATTCACAGTGTCAGAAGGTGGGTAGTGGTGTTCCGCAAAGATCAGTGCTGGGACCACTGCTGTTCACAATTTACATTAACGATTTAGACTTTGGAATTTACAGATGACACCAAATGGAGGTGGGGATAGTTAATACTGAGGAGGACTGCAACAAATTACAGGAGGACATTAATAAACTTGCAGAATGGCCATATAATTGGCAAATGAAGTTCAACACAGATAAATGTGAGGTATTACATTTTGGTAGGAAGAATAGGGAGGTCACTTATCACTTGGAGGGTGCGAGTCTAGGTGGGGGAGAGGAACAAAGGGATCTTGGAGTACAAATACACAAATCACTAAAAGTTGTGACATAGGTTAGCAATGCCATAAGAAAAGCAAACCAAGCTCTAGGGTTTATTTCTAAAGGTATAGAATTGAAAAGTAGGGAAGTTATGCTAAACCTGTATTGAACCTTGGTTAGACCACACTTGGAGTACTGCGTATTGTTCTGGTCACCATATTATAAAAAGGATATGGAGGCACTGGAGAGGGTGCAGGGAAGATTTACAAGGATGACACCAGAAATGCAAAGGGTATACATATCAGGAAAGGATGAACAGGCTGGGTCTCTTTTCTCTCAGAAAAAAAGTAGGCTGAGGGGTGACCTAATAGAGGTCTATAAAATTATGAAAAATTATGATAGAATGGATATGGAGAGAATGTTTCCACTTGTGGAGAAGAGCATAACTAGAGGTCATCAATATAAGATAGTCACCAAGAAATCCAAAGGGAATTCAGAAGAAACTTCTTTACCCAAAGAGTGGTGAGAATGTGGAACTCGCTACCACAGGAAGTGGTTGAAGCAAATAGGATAGATGCATTTAAGGGGAGGCTAGACAAGCATATGTGGGAAAAGGGAATAGAGGGTTATGCTGATAGATTTAGATGAGGAAAGGTGGGAGGAGGCTTCTGTGGAGCATAAACGCCGCTGAATTTTTGAACTCGATGTTAAGTCCAGAAGGCTGTAAAGTGCCTGATAGAAAGATGAGGTGCTGTTCCTCGAGCTTATGTTGAGCTTCACTGGAATAGTGTAAGAGGCCGAGGGCAGAATTAAAGTGACAGGCAACCGGAAGCTCGGGGTCACGCTTGCGGACTGAATGGAGGTGTTCCGCAAAGTGGTAACCCAATCTCTGTTCGGTCTCTCCAATGTAGAGGAGACCGCATTGTGAGCAGCAAATACAGTATACTAAATTGTAAGAAGTACAAGTAAATCGCTGTTTCACCTGGAAGGAGTGTTTGGGGCCCTGGACGGTGGGAAGGGAGGAAGTAAAAGGGCAGGTGTTGCATCTCCTGCGTTTGCATGGGAAGATGCCAGGCAAAGGGGAAGGGGTGTTGGGCGTGATAGAGGAGTGGACCAGGGTTGCGTGGAGGGGACAGTCCCTTCAGAATTTTGAAAGTGGGGGGGAGGGGAAGATGTGTTTTGTGGTGGGATCATGCTGGAGGTGGCGGAAATGGCGCAGGATGATCAGTTGAATGTGGAGGCTGGTGGGGTGAAAGGTGAGGACTAGTATAAATGCAGCAAAGTGGAACAACCCACGCCTCCTGATACAGAGTGCACACTCTCTCCCTGTGCAGACTCTGATACAGAGTGAACACTCTCTCCCTGTGCAGACTTTGATACAGAGTGCACACTCTCTTCCTGTGCAGACTCTGATGCAGAGTGAACACTCTCTCCCTGTACAGACTCTGATACAGAGTGAACACTCTCTCCCTGTACAGACTCTGATACAGAGTGCACACTCTCTCCCTGTACAGACTCTGATACAGAGTGAACACTCTCTCCCTGTACAGACTCTGATACAGAGTGCACACTCTCTCCCTGTACAGACTCTGATACAGAGTGAACACTCTCTCCCTGTACAGACTCTGATACAGAGTGCACACTCTCTCCCTATACAGACGCTGATACAGAGTGAACACTCTCTCCCTGTGCAGACTCTGATACAGAGTGCACACTCTCTCCCTGTACAGACTGATACAGAGTGCACACTTTCTCCCTGTACAGACTCTGATACAGAGTGCACACTCTCTCCCTGTACAGACACTGATAGAGTGAACATTCTCTCCCTGTACAGACTCTGATACAGAGTGAACAATCTCTCCCTGTACAGACTCTGATACAGAGTGCACACTCTCTCCCTGTACAGACTCTGATACAGAGTGAACACTCTCTCCCTGTACAGACTCTGATACAGAGTGCACACTCTCTCCCTGTACAGACTCTGATACAGAGTGAACACTCTCTCCCTGTACAGACTCTGATACAGAGTGCACACTCTCTCCCTATACAGACGCTGATACAGAGTGAACACTCTCTCCCTGTGCAGACTCTGATACAGAGTGCACACTCTCTCCCTGTACAGACTGATACAGAGTGCACACTTTCTCCCTGTACAGACTCTGATACAGAGTGCACACTCTCTCCCTGTACAGACACTGATAGAGTGAACATTCTCTCCCTGTACAGACTCTGATACAGAGTGAACAATCTCTCCCTGTACAGACTCTGATACAGAGTGCACACTCTCTCCCTGTACAGACTGATAGAGTGCACACTCTCTCCCTGTGCAGACTCTGATACAGAGTGCACACTCTCTCCCTGTACAGACTCTGATACAGAGTGCACACTCTCTCCCTGTACAGACTCTGATACAGAGTGCACACTCTCTCCCTGTACAGACTCTGATACAGAGTGAACACTCTCTCCCTGTACAGACTCTGATACAGAGTGCACACTCTCTCCCTGTACAGACTCTGATAGAGTGAACACTCTCTCCCTGTGCAGACTGATACAGAGTGAACACTCTCTCCCTGCACAGACTCTGATACAGAGTGCACACTCTCTCCCTGTGCAGACTGATACAGAGTGAACACTCTCTCCCTGTACAGACTCTGATACAGAGTGAACACTCTCTCCCTGTACAGACTCTGATACAGAGTGAACACTCTCTCCCTGTACAGACTCTGATAGAGTGAACAATCTCTCCCTGTACAGACTCTGATACAGAGTGCACACTCTCTCCCTGTGCAGACTCTGATACAGAGTGTACACTCTCTCCCTGTACAGACTGATACAGAGTGCACACTCTCTCCCTGTACAGACTCTGATACAGAGTGCACACTCTCTCCCTGTACAGACTCTGATACAGAGTGCACACTCTCTCCCGTTACAGACTCTGATACAGAGTGCACACTCTCTCCCTGTACAGACTCTGATACAGAGTGCACACTCTCTCCCTGTGCAGACTGATACAGAGTGAACACTCTCTCCCTGTACAGACTCTGATACGGAGTGCACACTCTCTCCCTGTACAGACTCTGATACAGAGTGCACACTCTCTCCCTGTGCAGACTGATACAGAGTGCACACTCTCTCCCTGTACAGACTCTGATACAGAGTGAACACTCTCTCCCTGTGCAGACTCTGATACAGAGTGCACACTCTCTCCCTGTAGACTCTGATACAGAGTGAACACTCTCTCCCTGTACAGACTCTGATACAGAGTGCACACTCTCTCCCTGTACAGACTGATGCAGAGTGCACACTCTCTCCCTGTACAGACTCTGATACAGAGTGAACACTCTCTCCCTGTACAGACTCTGATACAGAGTGCACACTCTCTCCCTGTAGACTCGGATACAGAGTGCACACTCTCTCCCTGTACAGACTCTGATACAGAGTGCACACTCTCTCCCTGTACAGACTCTGATACAGAGTGCACACTCTCTCCCTGTACAGACTGATACAGAGTGAACACTCTCTCCCTGTACAGACTCTGATACAGAGTGCACACTCTCTCCCGGTACAGACTCTGATACAGAGTGCACACTCTCTCCCTGTACAGACTCTGATACAGAGTGCACACTCTCTCCCTGTGCAGACTGATACAGAGTGAACACTCTCTCCCTGTACAGACTCTGATACAGAGTGCACACTCTCTCCCTGTACAGACTCTGATACAGAGTGCGCACTCTCTCCCTGTACAGACTGATACAGAGTGAACACTCTCTCCCTGTACAGACTCTGATACAGAGTGAACACTCTCTCCCTGTACAGACTCTGATACAGAGTGAACACTCTCTCCCTGTACAGACTCTGATAGAGTGCACACTCTCTCCCTGTACAGACTCTGATACAGAGTGCACACTCTCTCCCTGTACAGACTCTGATACAGAGTGCACACTCTCTCCCTGTACAGACTCTGATACAGAGTGAACACTCTCTCCCTGTACAGACTCTGATACAGAGTGAACACTCTCTCCCTGTACAGAATCTGATACAGAGTGCACACTCTCTCCCTGTACAGACTCTGATACAGAGTGAACACTCTCTCCCTGTGCAGACTGATACAGAGTGCACACTCTCTCCCTGTACAGACTCTGATACAGAGTGCACACTCTCTCCCTGTAGACTCTGATACAGAGTGAACACTCTCTCCCTGTACAGACTCTGATACAGAGTGCACACTCTCTCCCTGTACAGACTCTGATACAGAGTGCACACTCTCTCCCTGTAGACTCTGATACAGAGTGAACACTCTCTCCCTGTACAGACTCTGATACAGAGTGCACACTCTCTCCCTGTGCAGACTGATACAGAGTGAACACTCTCTCCCTGTACAGACTCTGATACGGAGTGCACACTCTCTCCCTGTACAGACTCTGATACAGAGTGCACACTCTCTCCCTGTGCAGACTGATACAGAGTGCACACTCTCTCCCTGTACAGACTCTGATACAGAGTGCACACTCTCTCCCTGTAGACTCTGATACAGAGTGAACACTCTCTCCCTGTACAGACTCTGATACAGAGTGCACACTCTCTCCCTGTACAGACTGATGCAGAGTGCACACTCTCTCCCTGTACAGACTCTGATACAGAGTGAACACTCTCTCCCTGTACAGACTCTGATACAGAGTGCACACTCTCTCCCTGTACAGACTGATACAGAGTGAACACTCTCTCCCTGTACAGACTCTGATACAGAGTGCACACTCTCTCCCGGTACAGACTCTGATACAGAGTGCACACTCTCTCCCTGTACAGACTCTGATACAGAGTGCACACTCTCTCCCTGTGCAGACTGATACAGAGTGAACACTCTCTCCCTGTACAGACTCTGATACAGAGTGCACACTCTCTCCCTGTACAGACTCTGATACAGAGTGCGCACTCTCTCCCTGTACAGACTGATACAGAGTGAACACTCTCTCCCTGTACAGACTCTGATACAGAGTGAACACTCTCTCCCTGTACAGACTCTGATACAGAGTGAACACTCTCTCCCTGTACAGACTCTGATAGAGTGCACACTCTCTCCCTGTACAGACTCTGATACAGAGTGCACACTCTCTCCCTGTACAGACTCTGATACAGAGTGCACACTCTCTCCCTGTACAGACTCTGATACAGAGTGAACACTCTCTCCCTGTACAGACTCTGATACAGAGTGAACACTCTCTCCCTGTACAGAATCTGATACAGAGTGCACACTCTCTCCCTGTACAGACTCTGATACAGAGTGAACACTCTCTCCCTGTACAGACTCTGATACAGAGTGCACAATCTCTCCCTGTACAGACTCTGATACAGAGTGCACACTCTCTCCCTGTACAGACTCTGATACAGAGTGCACACTCTCTCCCTGTAGACTCTGATACAGAGTGAACACTCTCTCCCTGTACAGACTCTGATACAGAGTGCACAATCTCTCCCTGTACAGACTGATACAGAGTGCACACTCTCTCCCTGTACAGACTCTGATACAGAGTGAACACTCTCTCCCTGTACAGACTCTGATACAGAGTGCACACTCTCTCCCTGTAGACTCTGATACAGAGTGCACACTCTCTCCCTGTACAGACTCTGATACAGAGTGAACACTCTCTCCCTGTGCCGATTCTGATAGAGTGAACACTCTCTCCCTGTACAGACTCTGATACAGAGTGAACACTCTCTCCCTGTACAGACTCTGATACAGATTGAACAGTCTCTCCCTGTACAGACTCTGCTCCCCAGTACCTGGCAGCTCTTAGCTTGAACCATTGCATCAACATTTGGAGAAAATGACAAGTGCTTCCTGACACCACCACTGAATGGCCTAGCTCTAATTCTAAGGTTATGACCCCTTGTTCTGGACTCCTCCTCAGCCTGTTTCTCTCTATCTACCCTATCAACTCCTTTGATCCTCTGAAACACCTCGATCAGATCACCCCTTAATCTTCTGTACTCCAAGGAATACTAGCCTAGTCTATGGCACCTGTTCTCAGAACCTCTTTTAGTCCCGGTATCATTCTGGTGAATCTGCATCCTCTCCAATATATCCTTCCTGAGGTGTGGTGCCCAGAACTGAACACAATACTCCAGAGCTCTGTACAACTGTAACATAACTTCCATCCCTAGTATTCCAGCCATATTGAGATAAAGCCAACATTCCATTAGCCTTTGTAATTATTTTTTGTACGTGTCCACTAGCTTTTAGTGATTTCTGTACTTGGATCCCAAAATCTCTCTGCTCATCTACAGTTCCTAGCTTCTCACCATTTAGAAAATACTCTGATCAATCTTTCTTAGGTCCAATGTGGATGACCTCACATTTCCCCACATTCTCCCATGAAGAATGACCTTGGGTGAGGTCCTGGAGGGCAGGAAGCGCCCATCAAACTGTACCCCAGCGAGAGTCAGCATCTTCTGGAGAGGAGAAATGAGGGGAAAAAGAGGAAGAAAATTGAGATGATGTCTCAGGTGTAGTTAGCTGAAAGCACGATTTGTGTGTGATCGATTTCTGCTACCGTTTTGCCCACTCACTTAATCTATCAATGTCCCTTTGCAACTTTCTGCTCCCATCTACACTATTTACTGTGCCACCTAACTTGGTGTCATGAGCAAACTTGGATGTACGGCTCTCTATTCCTCCATCTAAATCATTTATAAATACAATGAAAACCTGAGGCCCAAGAACAGATCACTGAGGGACACCACCAGTCACATCCTGCTCATTTGAGTAGATACCCATTATCCCTATCTCCTAACCAATTCTCTACCCATGTCAATAGGTCTTTCATAATTTTAAACATTTCTATATTTTCACCCTGGAATATGCGTTGAATATGAGGATGATAACAGAGGGGCACAAGGGCAGAATGGGCCTGCCTTGTTTGACTTCCTGTACTCCTAATCTGTTATACGACCACAACTGGCTGCCTTAGTGATTATTAGCTCTAAACCACAAACACATAACACTCTCTGCTGCATATATTATCTCTGGATCCTCCACAGTGGGAGGAAAACTGCAAGAACAGGGGCAAAGAGAAGACCTTCATTCCCATGGCAATCTGTATGTATTATTCTATAACCTTTACTGTTCAAATAAAGTAACTCCCTCAGGCTTTTTTCAAGGTTTCTTTGGATGACCTTTGTCCTTTTTGTCCTGTCCAGAGTGACTGTTCGGTGATGTCATAATGACTACTGACACAACACGGCCCTGCATCGATTGTGCTATTGACACCACACAATTTAGGTTAGTGGTTATTAGGAGTTAGGATTGGGATTAGTGGTTGGAGCTAGTGATATAAGGTGCTAGTGTTAGGTTTAAGGTTTGTGGTTAGGGTTAGGATTAGGGATGGTGTTAGGGGTTATTAGTTCGAACTAGGATTGTGGTTCGTGTTAAGGGATTCGGGCTAAAGGCTAGGGATTAGGACACAGGCTGGTGGTTAGGGTTAAAAAACACTATTGACAACAGCATTGTCACTAGCCACATCAGTTATCATTTCATGTTTACCTACCTCATGCAGATGAGTCACAAAACCACCTCATGAATTGTTCATTCAAGGAACCATCTTTCTGGCACAAACCCAATTTCCTCCCTTCTTTCAGATCTCTACATTTCTCACAGAAAAAGACATCAGAGACATTAGACTTTGGCACAAGCCCAGGCAGTTCCAGGTGTTGCACAGGTTACATCCAAAAATGGGGCAGCCTGCAAAAGGCTTCTGACAATAGCATGACATCAGGCCCCACCAGTCGCCATCTGATTCCATCGTGATATCTTCACCCATTACTTGCCTTTCATCACCAAGACTGTTCCCCATATTGAGGCACTCCAATTCTCATTTTATAGTAAGTGGTCCCTGAATTTGGTCTCTCGGTGTAAGCGGTCCCTGGATTTGGTATCTCAGAGTAGGTGGTCCCTGGATTTGGACTCCTGATGTAGGTGGACACTGGATTTGGCATCTCGGAGTAAGTGATCGCTGGATTTGTTCTCTCAGCATAAGTGGTCCCTGGATTTGGTCTCTCACTGTAAGCAGTCCCTGGATTTGATCTTTCAGTGTAAATGGTCCCTGGATTTGGTCTCTAAGTGTAAGTGGACCCTGAATTTGATCTTTCAGTGTAAGTGGTCCATCGATTTGGTCTCTCAGTGTAAATATTCCATGGATTAGGTCTCTCGGTGTAAGCGTAACTGGATTTGGTCACTTGGTGTAACTGGTCCCTGGATTTGATTTTTCGGTGTAAGTGGTCCCTGGATTTGGTCTCTCGGTGTAAGTGGTCCCAGGGTTTGTTCTCTTGGTGTCAGTGGTCCCTAGATTTGGAATCTTGATGTAAGCGGACACTGCATTTGGTCTCTCGGTGTAAGTGATCGCTAGATTCGTTCTCTCGGCGTAAGTGGTCACTTGATTTGGTCCCTCGGTGTAAGTGGTCCCTGGATTTGGTCTCTAGGTGTAAGTGGACATGGATTTGGTCTCTCGGTGTAAGCGATCCCTGGATTTGGTCTCTAAGTGTAAGTGGTCCCTGGATTTGGTCTCTCGGTGTAAGTGGACATGGATTTGGTCTCTCGGTGTAAGCGATCCCTGGATTTGGTCTCTTAGTGTAAGTGGACACTGGATTTGGTCTCTCGGTGTAATTGGTCCCACGATTTGGCCTCTCGGTGTAAGTGGTCCCTGGATTTGGTCTCTTGGTGTAAGTGGACACTGGATTTGGTCTATCGGTGTAAGCTGTCCCTGGATTTGGTCTCTCCGTGAGGGGTCCCTGGATTTGGTTTCTTGGTGTGAGCGGTCACTGGATTTGCTCTCTCGGTGTGAGCGGTCCCTGGATTTGGTCTCTCGGTGTGAGCGGTCCCTGGATTTGGTCTCTTGGTGTGAGCGGTCCCTGGATTTGGTCTCTCAGTGTGAGCGGTCCCTGGATTTGGTCTCTTGGGGTAAGTGGTCCCTGGATTAGGTCTCTCGGTGTGAGCGGTCCCTGGATTTGGTCTCTAGGGGTAAGTGGTCCCTGGATTTGTTCTCTCGGTGTCAGTGGTCCCTGGATTTGGTCTCTTGGTGTAAGCGGTCCCTGGATTTGGTCTCTCGGTGTGAGCGGTCCCTGGATTTGGTCTCTCGGTGTGAGCAGTCCCTGGATTTGGTTTCTCGGTCCCTGGATTTGGTCTCTCGGTGTGAGCGGTCCCTGGATTTGGTCTCTCGGTGTGAGCGGTCCCTGGATTTGGTCTCTCGGTGTGAGCGGTCCCTGGATTTGGTCTCTCAGTGTGAGCGGTCCCTGGATTTGGTCTCTCGGTGTGAGTGGTCCCTGGATTTGCTCTCTCAGTGTGAGCGGTCCCTGGATTTGGGGTCTCGGTGTGAGCGGTCCCTGGATTTGGTCTCTCGGTGTGAGCGGTCCCTGGATTTGGTCTCTCGGTGTGAGCGGTCCCTGGATTTGGTCTCTCAGTGTGAGCGGTCCCTGGATTTGGTCTCTCGGTGTGAGTGGTCCCTGGATTTGCTCTCTCAGTGTGAGCGGTCCCTGGATTTGGGGTCTCGGTGTGAGCGGTCCCTGGATTTGGTTTCTCGGTGTGAGCGGTCCCTGGATTTGGTCTCTCGGTGTGAGCGGTCCCTGGATTTGGCCTCAGACAGGAAGCTCGCTGTCACCAGCTCCTCAGTCCAGTCCGCTTCTTAAGGAATTGCTCATCTTTTTCCGGGCCCTTTCTTTTTTCATCCTGAGAGTTTTGCTCCAGTTAAGGCTGGACGAAAGCTCGTCATGCTCCCTCTGCTTTCCCGTTTCCCTGCTGCACCGCTTGCTCTTTTCCGCTCTAATTTAAGGTGCTGTGTGAATGCCGGGCGGTGGGGCGCGGCCGCGCTGCGGAGCGACTGAAGCGGCTGAAGGACGGGCGCGCGGAGCGTCAGAGCCAACGGCCGGAGCGCGAGCCGGCTGAGCGGGAGAAAAGGCCAGGCTGTGATTGGAGGATCGGCGAGCACGTGGCTGTGGAGAGGGGGCGGGGTTTATTGAATCCAACTGACGAAGCGCGAGTGGCTGAAGGCGGGAGAAAAGGCCAGGCTGTGATTGGAGGATCAGCGAGCACGTGGGCGGGGAGGGGGCGTGGTTTAGGCCGAAGCCCAGGCGGGCGGGAGCCGAGGAGTCGCGGATGAGCGACTGTAGAAAGACTCCGGGCTCCCAATCCAGCTGGCAGTGGGGCGGGGGGAGAGTGCGGACACACGGAGAAACCGTCCACACCCAGCCCGCCTCGAAGGGGAAGGGAGCGGGCCGGATGGAAGTGCTGCCCGGGCCGGAGCCGGCCGTGTGTTTGACGCCCCCGGCGCTGAGGCCCAGTGATGCGGGAGTGGGGGTGAGGATGCCAGGCCCCGGTTCCAGCCCGGCCGCCAGAGCCCTGGGATAGCGAGGGCCTGTCCCCCTTCCACAGGGCAGGCGGGTTTTCCAGTGTTCTCAGGACAGGTGGGTTTTCCAGTGTGCTCAGGGCAGGCGGGTTTTCCAGTGTGCTCAGAGCAGGTGGGTTTTCCAGTGTGGTCAGAGCAGGTGGGTTTTCCAGGGTGCTCAGGGCAGGCGGGTTTTCCAGTGTGGTCAGAGCAGGTGGGTTTTCCAGGGTGCTCAGGGCAGGCGGGTTTTCCAGTGTTCTCAGGGCAGGTGGGTTTTCCAGTGTGCTCAGGGCAAGTGGGTTTTCCAGTGTGCTCAGAGTAGGTGGGTTTTCCAGTGTGCTCAGAGCAGGTGGGTTTTCCAGTGTCCCCAGGACAGGTGGGTTTTCCAGTGTGCTCAGGGCAGGCGGGTTTTCCAGTGTGCTCAGAGCAGGTGGGTTTTCCAGTGTTCTCAGGGCAGGTGGGTTTTCCAGTGTGCTCAGGGCAGGTGGGTTTTCCAGGGTGCTCAGGGCAGGTGGGTTTTCCAGTGTGCTCAGGGCAGGTGGGTTTTCCAGGGTGCTCAGGGCAGGTGGGTTTTCCAGTGTGCTCAGGGCAGGTGGGTTTTCCAGGGTGCTCAGGGCAGGTGGGTTTTCCAGTGTGCTCAGGGCAGGTGGGTTTTCCAGTGTGCTCAGGGCAGGTGGGTTTTCCAGTGTGCTCAGGGCAGGTGGGTTTTCCAGTGTGCTCAGGGCAGGTGGGTTTTCCAGTGTGCTCAGGGCAGGTGGGTTTTCCAGTGTGCTCAGGGCAGGTGGGTTTTCCAGTGTGCTCAGGGCAGGTGGTTTTTCCAGTGTGCTCAGGGCAGGTGGGTTTTCCAGTGTCCTCAGAGCAGGCCCGTTATCCAGTGTGTTCCTGCTAGAGCAGTTTGTGGCGGAGAGCTGACAGTCAATAACTGGCTGGCGAATAGAGAGCGAGGCTCCAGCAGCTCTTTCAATTCATTTACATTTTGGCAGATGATTGAAACACTCGCTGAGTATTCTTATTCCAAGTGTCTCCACATCTGAAGACTCTTCTTGAGGTAAGTGCATGCAATTTATAGTACTTCCCTCTAGAGAGTAATCTTCAATATATTAACCAGCCAATGCTGTGTTGATGAACGGTTTTAACATTGTGCTGGCGAAGAAGGTGACTGACAGGGTTTATCATTAAAGATGTAAATAGATACTGTGAAACATTGTGGCCCATTCCTGCTGGGACCATGGCAACGCCATCAATGGAATGCAACCATTGGCCAATAACGTTGTTTGAAATTTTTGATGGATATCGGGAGCTGTGACTACTGGCTGTTTAACCATGGGGGGCATTACCGCCGAGACTCTTGGGAGGAAATAAAAACATTGGCCAAAAAACATCCTGTAGCCACTGTGACCCTCCCTTCCCCCGGGTCACCAAGTTTTGATGAAATGAAAGATCTCTTTGTTGTATATGAGAGAAATGTTTATTGAGACTAGAATAGAGAGAGTTCATCTCGGATTGTGGCACAGGGCAGCATTACACATTCTTGGGCCTGCTCTGCCCGTGTGGCTGTACATTCATTTATTAGTTGAATTATACGCTTCTGCTTCATATACAGTACGTCGCACACTCATGTATGTCAGATACAGATTGACTCCTTTCCACACTCCACACTGGCACCAACACATTCCGTTAATACAAGGCACAACATTAAAGTCACAAACAGAGAGACTTGCATTTCTATAGCGCCTTTCACAACCTCAGGACGTCCCAAAGCGCTTTACAGCTTGCTATGGGAGCTTGCTGTGCACAGATTGGCTGCCGTGTTTCCTACATTACACCAGTGCCTACACTTCACGCTTTGGGACGGCCTGAGGCTGTGAAAGGCGCTTTCGAAATGCAAGTTCTTTCTTTCCTCTCGGCCCCAAACCCAGCCCTGCTCAGCCTCATTTAAACATTGTGACTGGGGGCAGAAGCTGTGGGCACCCCCACGAGGAGCAGCGTCAAGCGAGGGAAATTCTGAAGCCCACCAGCACTTATGAAGCAAAGAGAAATCATTCACTTGTAGCGGCTCATAAAGCAAAAGGAGATATTTCAAACACTAACAATAAAAACCATTGCTCATCAAGGTGAGGGATGTGAACGGAAAGCCTTCCCATTTCAGGCTCTCATCAATCACTCCCTCCACTCCACCCAGTCTCAGAAGATTCCCCTCTCCCATTCTGTTAGTTCCCCATCTCCCACACCAGCCCTCCTGTTGCCTCTCTGAGCGAGGCTGCCAGTTTGGTCCCATTGCCAATAACAACTGGACTGAGACTGACCAAACTCATTTCACACAGTCAGTGGGGACCTCCATCTCTCGAGAGGTGGGCTTGAACCCAGGCCCCCCACAGAGGTGAAAGGCCCAGAGTCCAACCCACTTCAGCACCTGTTTCTCCTCAACGCATTCATCATACACGAATCACAGAAAGTTAACATGCAGGTACAGCAGCAATTGGGAAGGTGAATGGTATATTAGCGTTTATTCCAAGTGGGTTGCACTATAAGAGTAAAGAAGTCTTGCTGCAATTATATCGGGCCTTGGTAAGACCACACCTAGTGTACTTTGTACAGTTTTGGTCTCATTACCTAAGCAAGGATATACTCACCTTAGAGGCGGTGCAACGAAGGTTCACTACACTGATTCCTGGGATGAGAGGGCTGTCCAATGAGGAGAGATTGAATAGATTGGGTCTATATTCTCTGGAGTTTAGAGGAATGAGAGGTGATCTCATTCAAACGTGTAAGATTCTGAGGGGGATTGACAAGGTAGATGTTGAGAGGCTATTTCCCCTGGCTGGGGAGTCGAGAACTAGGGAGCATAGTCTCAGGATAAGGGGTAGGCCATTTAGGCCTGAGATGAGGAGAAATTTCTTCACTCAGAGGGTTGTGAATCTTTGGAATTCTCTATCCCAGAGAGCTGTGGATGTCCAGTCGATGAGTCGATTCAAGACTGAGATCGATAGATTTTTTGGCACTAAGGGAATCAAGGGATATGGGGATAGTGTGGGGAGATGGAATTGAGGTATAAGTTCAGCCATGATCTTTTTGAATGGCGGAGCAGGCTCGATGGGCCGTATAGCCGACTCCTGCTCCTATTTCTTATGTACTTATGTTTACAGTATTGCTGTGTGTCCGAGAGTTAAGGGCTCAAATTGGAACAGCCAGATCCTTTAATATGGTCGGAGCCCATCAGCTGCAAAGACACGACTGAGAAATTGGCCAAAAATGGGGAAGCGGTTGGTTTGTGTGCTGGTCTCGGCGCCCTGTGGCTCGATCAGAATTGGAGCTCTGGCCTCACACGCACTAAAACGATGAGCTGGGGACATTAGTCGGGTATCCCGATACAGCTCGCCAGTCGCAGCCTGACCAATCTCGAGAGCCTTCGACACGCAGCCGGCCCTGTGCAGGGGGGTGTGGCAGAGGGGGAGGAGGAAGGGCAGGTGGAGGTGGGGCAGAGGTGGTGGTGGGGGTTGGAGGGGGAGCTGGGAGGGGGAGATGGGGTGGAAGTGGGGAGGAGGGGGAGGGGAAGTTGGGGGAGTGGAAGGTGGGGGATGGAGGGTGAGGTGGGAGTGGAAGTCGGGTGGAAGGGAGTGAAAGTTGTGGGGCGGAGGGGAGCAGGGAGGGACGGGGGGAGGAAGGGGAGGTGTGGGGGCAGACGCGGAGGGGGATGGACCTGGGCTGGCAGCTCGCCTGTCTAGGATCAGATTTCATGGAATCATACAATCATAGAATGATACAGCACAGAAGGAGGCCGTTCGGCCCATCGTGTCTGTGCTGGCTCTTTGGTAGAGCTATCTAATTAATCCCATTCCCCCGCTCTTTCCCCATAGCCCTGTAAATGTTTTCCCTTGAAGTATTTATCCAATTCGCTTTAGAATGTTACTATTGAATCTGCTTCCACCACCCTTTCAGGCAGTGCTGTCCAGATCACAACAACTTGCTGCGTAAAAAAATGTCTCCTCATGTCGCCTCTGGTTCTTTTGCCAGGGAGGTGGGGCGGAGTGATTGAGTGATTTAATTTGAGTGAAACCAAGGCCATTGGTTTTTCTGTCTATACTCTGAGTGCTGCAGAGAGCAGGAACTGTTCAAAACCCACTACATCCCTCACAGGAGGAGGAGGCATTGCACGGTTTCCAAATGGCACTGTGAGTTTGAGATTCCCGGAGCAGCTTTGCTCCAATGGGCCTGAGCTGGAGGGATGTGAGGAAGCAGGACACGCTGGTGTACAAACACTGCACTGGCACTTTTCAACATTCCACAAAACTGGATCTGGTTCACCACAGTACAGGACAATAGGGACATTCTACCATGTGAGTCTTCTCATTGCTGGATTAAGATAAAGGGGCAAAACTGAGTGTGTCCAGTGGGCTTTAGGACAGTTCCAATCAGGAGAGGAGGGAGGGAGAGCCCTGGCCACACACCCACCAGACCAACACCAGCTCACGGCTGCTTGCCCATTGTACATGTACAGAACATTTAAAAATAGATTCACTTTCCACTTGGCACTGACTGTAACGTTAAGCAAAATAGCATTATGGTGATTTTTTGCAGATGGAGGAATGTCTGGAACTGCACGGCCAATCATGCCATGCTCCAGTTTTAGATGCCACGACACAGTCTTCATCTTCATCTTCATTACTATGGGGCTGTCCACTCGCCCAAAACCTGAATGAGAAAAGAGATGAATAGAACAGAATGAATGGACTGTTGGACACTAAGTTTCGTGCAAGGACCCTTTCTAATGTACACACTGCCACAAGGGTTTCCACAATAAACCGATGGTTCAACATTTAACAGAGTCATTGTAACCTCTATAACAGTACAATCATGATTCAACACATGGCCATGGAATTTGCTGTGTTTCAGCTGGTACAAACATCCATTTATTAAGTTGCTGCCATTTTGTTCACTGCACTAATGTTAGGTGACTTCTTCTTTCCTCTCACACATGAAGTTCTACTGACGGCCAAATGGTTGGTCATATTAACACACAGAGCCAAGCTTCTTAATCAACAATTAACTGGGTTCATTCTGAATTACTCAGGCTTGGATTCATTCCTACACTGCAGGAATGATGTTTGTTCAAGTGTGGAAGCAATGGGAAAAGGCAGAAAGTGACCTCAAATAGCCAGGTACAGCATGAGGGCCAGCCTATTTCACGAACCTGTCTGTTTAAGTCTTTCTCTGTCCTCCTCGCTGTTTGCAAAACCTCCTACTTTAGTGTGGTCAGAAACTTTTAAGATTGTTCTCCCTGTACCCAAGTTAAAATGTAAACACGGCTTTGGGTCTTATTGACGTAACTCGGCCCGATATCAACGTATTCATGAGGCTCTGCCCGAGTCACGTAGACACCTCAGTTGCTTATTAAACCAGCGATGGGAAGATGGTGGTGAGGCAGAAAACCAGAGGCAAATCTCCTGCTTTGATTTTAACTCCCGTACCGTCCAGTTTCCGCTGGGTGAACTGGTTGGCAGACAGGAAGCAAAGAGTTGGAATAAACGGGTCTTTTTCCGTGTGGCAGGCTGTGACTAGTGGGATACCGGAGGGATCGGTGCTAGGACCCCAGCTATTCACAATATATATTAATGATCTAGACGAGGGAACTAGATGTAATATCTCTAAGTTTGCAGACGACACAAAGCTGGGTGGGCGTGTGTTCTGTGAGGAGGATGCAGAGAAACTCCAGTATGATTTGGACAGGTTGGGTGATTGGGCAGATGCATGGCAGATGCAGTATAATGTGGATAAATGCGAGGTTATCCACTTTGGTGGCAAAAACAGGAAGACCGATTATTATCTGAACGGCAATAGATTGGGAAAAGGGGAAGTGCAACGAGATCTGGGAGTCCTTGTGCACCAGTCTCTGAAGGTAAGCATGCAGGTGCAGCAGGCGGTTAAGAAGGCAAATGGTATGTTGGCCTTCATAGCGAGAGGATTCGAGTACAGGAGCAAGGATGTCTTGCTGCAGTTGTACAATGCCTTGGTGAGACCACACTGTGAGTATTGTGTGCAGTTTTGGTCGTCTTATCTGAGGAAGGATGTTCTTGCCATGGAGGGAGTGCAGCGAAGATTTACCAGACTGATACCTGGGATGGCAGGAATGACGTATGAAGAGAGATTGGGTCGATTAGGCTTATATTCGCTAGAGTTTAGAAGAATGAGAGGGGATCTCATTGAAACTTCTAAAATTCTAACAGGACTAGACAGACTAGATGCAGGAAGGATGTTTCCGATGGCGGGGGAGTCCAGAACCAGAGGTCACAGTCTAAGGATAAGGGGTAAGCCATTTAGGACTGAGATGAGGAGGAATTTCTTCACCCAGAGAGTGATGAACCTGTGAAATTCTCTGCCACAGAAGGCAGTTGAGGCCTATTTATTAAATATATTCAAGAAGGAGATAGATATATTTCTTAAGGCTGAAGGGATCAAGGGATATGGGGAGAAAGCAGGGACAGGGTACTGAATTTGGATGATCAGCCTTGATCTCATGAAATGGCGGAGCAGGCTCGAGGGGCCGAATGGCCTACTCCTGCTCCTATCTTCTATGCTTCCTCCTTAGATCAACAATGATAAATATTTAAACAGGAGATGGAAACGATACAAATCAAGTATATTCCAGGAAGAGAAGAGGGAAGCTGAAATTTTGTTGAAAATAGACAAGACTATTTCCTGACTCAACATGTTAATGAAGTAACCAGGAACAATCATATGTTTGACCGAGTGTTCAGTAGTGAGCTTGACTTCGTATTGGATCTCCATGTGGGGGTGAAGGGATAATTACAAGTCCTAGCCCTTTTGGACTACCCCAGATCAGGCGTATTCCCCAGACGTTTATCTTCAACTAAAGTTAGCGGTAGCCGGATCCGATAAGACGCTTAATTGGGTCTGAAGGTCAGACTACCTCTCCCTAAAGGAAAGAAACGGTCTGAAGATGTTACCGTCCTCCGGATAGTACTTTTAATAAGTTTAACTAGACTGTAACCTTCCGGATATTATGAGGGTCCGGAATACCCCCCAGAATTCTGCAACTCCTTTGTGAAGAGTATACAGAAATTGAGTTCGCAAGATGATACAGAAATACTCTTTGAGATAATTTTAACAATATATAGATTTATTAAAGAACCGACATTTAGTAAACAGCCACTATGGCAATCGCAACTTTAATCGTTCAAAATACAAATAGCTTACATTTCTTATCAGAGATCCTTATTCTCATATCTTAACTTCGTTACATTTCCACACTTCTACTTATTTCTTAATCCAGAATATCCACTAAAGTCAAATACCTTGATTACCCGAGACTCAATGTTAAAAACTTACAGAGAGTGTCTGTGAAGTTGAGAAACGCTTGTCTTCCCAGCGACTTCTGACTTTCAATCTGAAAAGCTCGTATTTTTTTTGGGTGGCTTATCCTTTGAAGTATTCGTGCTGATGTAAGCTAATTGTGTTTATTGATATCTCTGTTGAATGCTTTCTGTCTTTACTGTCAATTTAGCCATTGCATGCATCATTATGTCTCTACCTTAGATGTTTCAAAAACCATCATAAACACAATGACAGCAATGGTTTCTGTTTGATGCAATTCTTAGGAAGTCTTTCTATTGAATTTCTAATACTACTTTAACTGGTTATTATCAGGCGTCGTGACTCCGTGGTATTCCAAGTTCAATACAAGAACAATGTAATTGCTTGGTGCATCCATTGAAGTAATATTTTCAAAGTCATCTTGTTTGTGTACCTTTTACAACTTGTAAATTAAAACCACTTCAACTAGTATCTTCATGCATTTCTATTTACAGGAAACACTTTGGTATCCAGCACCAACGGGACCGGCGTGGTGCCGGTTGATTGAAAGTTCCGGATAACGGAGAGTTATATCTACCGAGGCTAATTTTAACAAAGAAAAATTAAAAAATCAAGAAATGTGCAGTATACAGTATTTGGGTACTCACCTACAGAATGTTGTGTTAAATGGATGGTGGAAGATGCTTGATTAAGTACAGTACTGCCAGTTAAGGGTAATCCATAACGCTTTAATTACTTAACAGTAAAACAAAACTTATAAACGACTGTATACAGTACTGTAGTTGACTGTACACTTATTCCGAGTCATCTGGTTCATCAGAAATATCCGTGCCAGCTGGGTCATCTGGAACACGCAGTTCTTCAGATGCCGCAGATTCTTCAGGCACTTCCGCTGCTGCGACTCTTTTGGAAGCTTTCTTAAACATGTTGCGGATGTCGGTTTGCTTAGTGGACTCTTGCCTTTTCTGTAGAAAGGTAGAATGCAGAATATGGAGTTGCATAACTTCTTGGGCAGAGTAACAAGTCTGCCTTTCAGCAAATTTGAGGATTGAAGAAAATCCTTCTGCCGCTTTAGTCCAAGAAATCTTGTCTTCTTCAGAAATATCATCCTCTTCACTTTCCATCTCACTTTCCTTTTCTTTCTTTGGATTCAAAACATTCTCAATTATTTCATCATCACTTAGCATATGCACAACACCAACTTCTCTATCTGCAGCAACCCACTGCTCGATATCACTTTCACTGAGGTGATGTAGAGGGTTTGCTGGGCCTGCATTTTTCACCATGCCAGCCATTTCCATTATTGCACTCTTCTTGGGACGACCATTGAACCCATGAAATTCCTCCTCTGAAGAAGAACCTTCAGCAAACATTACAGAAGGCCACAATTTGCGCCAGGCTTGCCTCAGAGTGTGACCTTTCACAAAGTTCCAGGAACATGCAACATTATAGATGGCATCTTTAATATTGTATTCCTTCTGAAATTCTTGAATATTGTCATCTTGGCTTATCAGTTTACGTAGGAAGTCTTTCTTGTAATGACACTTCAGATTTTGGATAACGCCCTGGTCCATGGGTTGGATGAGAGAAGTTACATTTGGTGGCAAATAAATGGTGAAAATATTTCCCGAAACCAACTCGGATTCATGCGGATGGGCTCTACAATTATCAAGCAATAAAATGCATTTGCTATCTTCAGGTTTCCCTATTTTGCGGAAATGTTCCCTCACAGATGGAACAAAAATATGATGGAACCAATCGGAGAAGATTTCCTTATCCATCCAAGCATTTTTTTGAGCTTTGTACTCAACAGGTAAGTGCCTCACATTTTTAAATGCACGGGGATTTTTATACTTCCCGATAACAAGAAGTTTAACCCGGTGTGATCCAGCGGCGTTCGCACATGTTAGCATGGTTACACGATCTTTATTTTTCTTGTAACCTGAATCATTAGCCTCACTAGCCCCAGCAAGCGTTGATTCTGGCAAAAACCTCCAAAACAAGCCAGTTTCATCGGCATTGTATATCTGTGCTGGCGACAAATCATGTTGCTGCACAATCCGATTGAAATAATCGCAGTATTCTTCTGCGGCGTCGTGATCAGCTGATTTCTTCTCGCCGGAAATATCGAGTTGTCGTATCCCGTGCCGTAACTTGAAGCACGTTAGCCATCCCTCGGAGAAAGCACACTTGTCAGTGAGCTCCATCCTTTCATAGAAATCCTTCGCTTTCTCGATTAGCATGGGTCCGGAAATTGGAACACCCTCTGAACGCTTAAGAGAAAACCATTTATAAAGCACGGTATCCAGCTCTTCAAGCTTAGGCTTACGAAGCGTACAGCGTTTCTCTACACTCTTAGATGTCTCCGAGCTTGAATAAAACTTGAGCAGCTTATCCTTCTGCGATTTGATGTCGTAGATTGTTGACGAACCGATTTTGAATTCATTCATAATGTTGATGCGCTTCTCTCCCCTTTCTAGTCGTTGGCATATCTCGATTTTCTGTTTTAAAGTTAAGACCACTCTCTTCCTTTTGCTTGGACCAGCTTTTGGGAATTCCATAATGCAAGATGGAGGAGATAATTGCCGATGAAGATGGAAAGACACACAGAACAATGGTGGCTAGGAAGAGACTACCAGCAGCGTGGAAGACACACAGTAAAATGGTGTATCAGAAGAGACTACCAGCAGTGTGGGAGACACACAGTAAAATGGTGTATCAGAAGAGACTACCAGCAGTGTGGGAGACACACAGCAAAATGGTGGATCAGAAGAGACTACCAGCAGCGTGGGAGACACACAGCAAAATGGCCGATCAGAAGAGACTCTCGGCAGCGCGGGAGAATCAGACTCCTGCTACTGCAGTGTTCGGACTTCCGACAGCGCCAGGAGGCCGAGTAGTGGCACTTTTGAAAACTACCCCTACTGACGAAATCGGCGTTCGCGGGCTCGGACTCGGACTCGGACTCGGCAACATTGCCGGTTATTTGAGAGGAGTTTTCAGAGTACTCGGCGTTCGCGGGAGACTCGGACTGCGACTCGGCAACATTGCCGATTATTTCAGAGGAGTTTTCGGAGGATGATTTTTGCCGGTTAAGCGAGAATTCCAGATAATTAGGTGCCGGTTAAACAAGAGTTTCCTGTACTTCAATTGGTTTTTATCAGACCTCGGGACTCCATATTTCAAGCTTAACATTAAAACTATTTGTTCAGCAGGTGTTTCTTTTATTTGATGTCATTCCTTCAAAGTCTTCTGTAGGTATCATATTTACAATGGCCCAAAAATTAGTGAGGGCGCCTTCGTGCGAGGGTAAGGCTTCCCCGCGATCTCTCACTGCGCGCTGGCTTTTTCATTCCCAGCTCGCACGAACTTGATGTTCTGGACAGCAGCTGTGCAGGGCTTCCGTATCCCACAGGCGCAGTTAATTCGTGCGAGCTGTGGGATCACGTGACTCAGTTAGAGCCAATGGCAGCACACCATCTTTCATTCATAGCTTTCACAAAAGTGCTGTGAAAGCTATGAATCTATACCCCCCCAAAAGAACAGCTAAACCTCAATTAATTTTTTTTAAAAACCATCACATTAATAAAATAAGTATAGTTAAATAAATTAACCATTTTAAACAAAAAATTAAATTTTTGAAAAAATTTAAAATCTTTTAAAAAGTTATAAAAATAAACTTACCTTTCTTTAAAGTCTCTAAAAAAGATATACCTGTTGAAAAAAATTCAAAATAATACTTAATTAACTACTTACCTTGTTAAAAGAGGGTCTTACGCCTCCTTTCTTTATGTGCAAAATCTTCCATACTTACCTGCGCGTTCAAAGCACTAAGTGCACTGCGTGCGCGCAGCCTGTAGCGCGCACGCGGTTCACCTAGGAACCGCCCCCTTTTGAAATCACCAAGTGCCGGTTTTCAGCGCATGCGCAGTGCATGCAGAAAACCGGCAATTGGAGACAGAATACGCGAGAGTACACAGTGCGTACTCTCGCGTAGCAACACTAATTTTTGGGCCAATATGTAAATTGAAAACACTTTACTCAGTGTTTACTTGTTTTCTAGCTATCTCAATTGGTTGCATATTTAATCGTGTTTCCTCTCTTATTTGATGTTATATTTTGAAGGCTTATGGTTGTTTAATATTCTAAGTTTCTGTTTGCATCAGTGTTAGCTTTTAACACTTTAAAATGGGTGATTCCATTGTTTTGGTTCCAATGTTCAGACATAGAGGAACCTCCAATGGTTTGCTTCAATAGGGGCTTTCTCTTTGTCAATATCCCATTCCCATTTCAAAGCTTGTGGTGTTTTACAACTTTGTTTAACAACTGATCTTTATCTCAGAAGCCTGTATTGTGCCTGCAGCCTTGTCTGCTAAGGCTTATGTCTTTTAAACCCAGTATGTCATTTATTAATAATTTCAGAAATCTGTTCTTAGTATCGTGTATTTTTCTGAATCCTGGCTATTCCTTCACAGGGGAACAGCTGGGCAACAGTGACCGCAACATTCTATAGTTTCAATTGGCTGGTAGATCTAAAGGTACTGAGAATCAACAACTTGTAAGCGATTTCAGAAGAGCAACCTTCACTAAATGGCAGACGATTTGGAACGTGTTAATTGGCTAACCCTACTGGGCGGTGATGAGACCAATGTAGAATACAAATAGAAAGTTTTTAAGAACAAGATAAAAAATATGGAAGACAAAAATGTACCCAAGGTCCTAAGAAGGGAATGTGGTAAGGAAAAGCCAAGCTGGCTGACTGGTCATGTACAAAGACAAATAAGATGTACAAAAATGTTTCTATAAATTAAAGGCATCTAACACTCAATTAAACAGAGTTGAGTATAAGGAAGAGCCAGCGATACAAAGGCTACTATTAGATCAGCTGAAAGGCTAATAGGAAAAGGATCGCCGACATTTGTGGATGTAATGGGAAAAGCTTTTTCAGTTATGTGAAGACTCGCAGATCTGTCAAAGACTGTATTGGGCCATTGAAGGATGTTCAAGGACAGGTTATGAAGGACTCACTGGGTATGGCGGAAATATTATATGAGCACTTTGCATCGGCCTTCTCTCTTGAAGACAATGGTCGACTACTAGAATTAAATGATTTTAATAATAAAACTAGTGATAATAAAATTGATGAACAGAGTGTTTTAGATAGAATTAAGAACTTGAAAATAGATTGAGCAGCGAGGCCGGATAATATCCAGCCCAGGGTCTTCAGGGAGATGGGACACGTGCTGTGTGAGTCCCTAGCCTGTATTTTTAAACCTCACTGCACTCTGGATGGTTCCCGTAGAATGGAAGGAAGCTAATATAGTCCCCATCTTTAAAAAATGTGACAAGACGGACACAGGTAACTATCGGCAGATTAGTTTAACATCAGCAATAGGAAAAATGCTTGAGGGAATGATTAGGAATGCAATATGTGATTGCTTGGATAGAGAGGGACATATTAGGGGCACCCAACATGGTTGCATAAAAAGGAGGTCCTGTTTTACAAATCTGAGTGTATTTTTTGAAGAAGTCATGAAGATGGTGGATGAGGGAAGCCCAGTAGACATTACCTGCTTAGACTTCTAAAAAGGGTTTGATAAGGTGCCGTCCAGGAGGCTTCTCTACAAGATTGAAGCCTCTGGTATTAGTGGTAATATATTGAGCTGGATTGCGAACGGGATGGAAGGACGTAGGCAGAAAGTAGTTATAGATGGATTTGGATCTGTTTGAAGACAGTGTCCCACTGGGATCAGTATTGGGACCATTGCTCTTCACTATTTTTATTAATGATCTGGATGTAGGTGGTGGGGCACGATCTGCAAATATGCAGATGATACCAAGATCTGTGCAAGTGTTAGAACTGTAGATGATGCTTGTCTGCTTCAGACGGTTCTCAATGTGTTGGGAGATTGGGCTCATGACTGACAAATGCAGTTTAATTTGGAAAAGTGCATTGTTATGCATGTGGGTGGGGCGAATGCTCAACATACATATACCCTTCAGGGAAATGCATTAAAGAAGGCAGAGAAAGAAAGAGATCTGGGCATTCTGGTGCATAAAGCTCTAAATGTACATGAGCAATGCCGTGAAGCGATAGCTAGAGTGAATTGGGTGTTGGGGTGCATTCATACAACAATTGAGTATAAGATGAGGCCAACTATTTTGTCCTTTTGCAAGACCTTGACCGGACCTCACTTGGAATCCAGTTTTGGTCTCCTCACATTGTGGGTGATATTGAGGCTTTGGAGAGGGTGCAGAGGAGGATCTCTGGACTAATTCCCTGTATAAAGCATCTTAGTGATCAAGATAGGCTAAAAGAGTTGGGACTCTACACTTTAGAGGAGCGAGACTTAGAGGTGGTCTGATTGAGGTTTATAAGATGATGAAGGGAATAGATTGTGTTCCAGCTGACATTTGTGCCAATTAAACAGGTTAGGCAGGACCAGGAGTCACAATTTTAAGTTGTACAAGGCCAGATCTAGGTTAGATGTCAGGAGGTGGTTCATTTCCCAGAGAACAGTGGACCTCTGGGACAGGCTGCTGGCTCGTGCGGTGGACGTTGATTCACTGAATTCCTTCAAGCGAGAGTTGGACCTGTTTCTGGGTGGGGCGGAGATCACCTCTTACAAAGGTAGGTGCTGCTGGGAATTCAGGGCCAGTGATCTCCAGGATTAGTTTCGATCACCTACATGGGTAGGAGAGGAATTTCCCAGATTTTTTCCTCCAAATTGGCCTGGGGTTTATCGCCTCTCCCAGGAGATCACATGGGTTCGGGTGAGTTGGGGAGTGTCTATATTGTGACACACAAGGTATCGCAATTGTGTGAGACAGGCTGGATGGACCAGCGGGCCTTTACCTCTCCGTCATTGCTCATATGTTTGTAAGTGTATCGAAAACTGGTGTCCAAACTATACAGGGCACAATTTCAAAGTTTGCAGGTGGTCATCAATGACCTTCCCTCCAACATAAGGTCAAAAATGGGGATGTTCGCTGATGACTGCACAGTGTTCAGTGGCATTCACAACTCCATGCCCACATGCATCAAGACCTGGACGACATTTAGGGTTGGGCTGATAAGTGGCAGGTAATATTCGCGCCACAGAAGTGCCAGGTAATGACTATCTCCAACAAGTGAGAGTCTAACCACCACCCCTTGACATTCAACGGTATTACCATCGCTGAATCCCTCACCATCAACATCCTGGGAGTCACCATTGAGCAGAAACTTAACTGGACCAGCCACATAAATACTGTGGCAACAAGAACAGGTCAGAGGCTAGGTATTCTGTGGCGAGTGTCTCACTTCCTGACTCCCCAAAGCCTTTCTGCCATCTACAAGGCACAAGGTGTTTTATAAGCATATTAAGGGCAAGAGGATAACCAGTAGAGCCCATTGGGGACCAAAGTGGCAATCTGTGTGTAGAGCCGGAAGATGTAAGTGAGGTTTTAGATGAATATTTTGCATCTGTGTTCACTATGGAGAAGGACGATGTAGGCATAGAAATCAGGCAGGGGGATTGTGATATACTTGAACAAATTACCATGAGAGGGAGCAGGTACTAGCGGTTTTAGTGGGCTTAAAAGTGGATAAATCCTCAGGCCCTGACGAGATGTATCCCAGGCTGCTGTGTGAGGCAAGGGAGGAGATTGCAGGGGCTCTGACATAAATATTCAGAACCTCTCTGGCCACAGGGGAGGTGCCAGAGGACTGGAGAACAGCTAACGTAGTACCATTATTCAAGAAGGGTAGTAGGGATAAACCAGGGAATTACAGGCCAGTGAGCCTAACATCAGTGGTTGGGAAATTATTGGAAAAAATTCTGAGGAACAGAATTAGTCTCCACTTGGAGAGGCAAGGATTAATCAAGGATAGTCAGCATGGCTTTGTCAGGGGGAGATCATGTCTAACCAATTTAATTGAATTTTTCGAGGGGGTGACTAGGAGTGTGGATGAGAGTCGTGCAGTTGATGTAGTCTACATGGTCTTCAGTAAGGCTTTTGACAAAGTCCCACATGGGAGATTGGTCAAGAAGGCAAAAGCCCATGGGATCCAGGGCAATTTGGCACATTGGATCCAAAATTGGCTTAGTGGCAGGAGGCAGAGGTTGATGGTCGAAGGTTGTTTTTGTGACTGGAAGCCTGTGTCCAGTGGTGTACCGCAGGGATCGGTGGTGGGTCCTTTGCTGTTTGCAGTGTACATTAATGATTTAGATATGAATGTAGGTGGTATGATCAGTAAGTTCGCAGATGACACGAAAATTGGTGGAGTGATAAATAGTGAGGAGGGAAGCCTCAGGCTACAGGACGATATAGATGGGTTGGTTACATGGGCAGAACAGTGGCAAATGGAATTTAACCCTGAAAAGTGTGAGGTGATGCATTTTGGGAGGACTAACAAGACAAGGGAATACACAATGAATGGTATGACCCTAGGAAGGACAGAGGATCAGAGGGACCTTGGTGTGCATGTACATAGATCCCTGAAGGCAGCAGGACAGGTAGATAAGGTGGTTAAAAAGGAATATGGGACACTTGCCTTCATTAGCCGAGGCATAGAAAATAAGAGCAGGGAGGTTATGATGGAGCTGTACATAATGCTAGTTAGGCCACAGCTGGAATACTGTGTGCAGTTCTGGTTGCCACACTATAGGAGGGATGTGATTGCATTGGAGAGGGTGCAGTGGAGATTCACCGGGATGTTACCTGGGCTGGAGCGCTTCAGCTATGAAGAGAGACTGGACAGGCTGGGGTTGTTTTCCTTAGAGCGGAGAAGGCTGAGGGGGGACCTGATTGAGGTGTACCAAATTATGAGGGGCATAGATAGGGTAGATAGAAAGGAACTTTTCCCCTTAGTAGATGGGTCAATAACCAGGGGGCATAGTTTCAAGGTAAGGGGCAGGAGGTTTAGAGGGGATTTGAAGAAAAACTTTTTCACCCGGAGTGTGGTTGGAATCTGGAACTCACTGCCTGAAAGGGTGGTAGAGGCAGGAACCCTCACAACATTCAAGAAGCATTTAGATGAGCACTTGAAACGCCATAGCATACAAGGCTACGGACAAGTGCTGGAAAATGGGATTAGAATAGACAGGGCTTGATGGCCAGCGCGGACACGATGGGCCGAAGGGCCTCTTTCTGTGCTGTATATCTCTATGACTCTGGGCTCGATTTTGCCAGGCCCGAGGAGACGGGAATGGAGGCGTGTGGGGTGTTAAAATTGCAAAAAAATGGCGGGCAGGCCTGACCCCGCCTCCATCCTACCTCCGAGTAATTTTCCCAAATGCGTGGTTTCTGATCCCGTCTTCGTCCCACCTCCAAGAGGCGGGATAGGCCCTTAAGGCCATTAACAACTACTTAATTGCCTCTATAATCCCATTTTGAGAGGCCTTTCTGATTTTAAGACTTTTCCGACTTGATGCACGCCTCCTCTGAAACACGACGGTGCAACCTGGCGGTAGCACACTTGAATTGCTGACTATCGACCGCAGGTCCACCATTAAGAAGGAGATTTGATCAATCATCATTCTGGGGGAACTTTTAGCAGTCATAACCATTGTTGTGGAACTTTGGAGCCTGGCGTAGTGGTGGTGGTGGTGGAAAAAAATCTGGGAGCAGACTTAGGTCTCCTGCTGCTCATTCCCTCTCACAGCAAAGGCCAAAAGCTTCCCAGTCTTTGCAGACCTTAAATGCAGCAGCAATGATGACAATATCAGAGGCGACTTTCAGACTGAAAAAAACTAATTAGGTCATGGGTTCCCACATGCTGGAACTCAATTGCCCAATTAGGGGAAAATCCAATAATTCGCCCACATCCAATTGGAGTCGGGTGGCTAACACGAAAAGCGGATGACACGACCTCAGCCCACCCCAATGACAAAATCGAGCCCTATGACTCTAAGTCAGGTCCCAAACCTGCAAACTCTTCCACCTCGAAGGACAAGGGCAGCAGGCGCATGGGAACACCACCATCTCCAAATTCCCCTCCAAGTCACACACCGTCCTGACTTAGAAGTATATTGTCGATCGTCGCTGGGTCAAAATCCTGGAGCTCCCTACCGAACAGCACTGTGGGAGTACCTTCACCACACGGACTGCTGCGGTTCAAGAATTTGGCTCATCACCACCTTCTCAAGGGCAGTTAGGGATGGGCAATAAATGCTGGCCTTGCCAGTGACGCCCACATCTCAAACAAATTAAAAACAAACACGAAACTCGGAAATGTAGTAAATTATGAGGAGGATAGTAACAGACATCAGGAGGACATAGACAGACTGGTGAAATGGGCAGACACATAGCAGATGAAATTTAATGCAGAGAAATGTGAAGTGATGCATTTTGGAAGGAAGAATGTGGAGAGGCAATTTAAACTAAATGGTATAATTTTAAAGGGAGTGCAGGAACAGAGAGACCTGGGGGTTTACGTACATAAATCTTTGAAGGTGGTAGGACAAATTAATACAGCTGTTCAAAAACCATATGGGATCCTTGGCTTTATAAATAGAGGCATAGGGCTCGATTTTGTCATGGGGTGGGCTGGGGTCATGTCATCCGCTTTTCGTGTTAGCCACCCGACTCCAATTGGATGTGGGCGAATTATTGGATTTTCCCCTAATTGGGCAATTGAGTTCCAGCATGTGGGAACCCATGACCTAATTAGTTTTTTCATTCTGAAAGTCGCCTCTGATGATGTCATCATTGCTGCTGCATTTAAGGTCTGCAAAGACTGGGAAGCTTTTGGCCTTTGCTGTGAGAGGGACATGGAGGCAAAATGAGCAGCAGGAGACCTAAGTCAGCTCCCAGATTTTTTTTGTACCACCACCACCACTATTACTACTCCAGGCTCCAAAGTTCCACAACAATGGTTATGACTGCTAAAAGTTCCCCCAGAATGATGATTGATCAAATCTCCTTCTTAATGGTGGACCTGCAGCTGATAGTCAGCAATTCAAGTGTGCTACCGCCAGGTTTCACCGTCGTGTTTCAGAGGAGGCGTGCATCATGTCGGAAATGTTAAAATCAGAAAGGCCTCTCAAAATGAGATTATAGAGGCAATTAAGTGGTTGTTAATGGCCTTAAGGGCCTATCCCGCCTCTTGGAGGCGGGACGTAGACGGGATCAGAAACCACGCTTTTGGGAAAATGTTCGGAGGTGGGGTTGGGCCCGCCCGCCATTTTTTGCAATTTTAACACCCCACACACCTCCACTCCCGCCTCCTCGGGCCTGGCAAAATCGAGCCCATAGAGTACAAAAGCAAGGAGGTCACCGAGCGCCTGCAGAACATTCTGAGGTGGGAGGGTGAACAGCCAGAGGTCATGGTCCATATCAAAGACATAGGTAGAAAGGTATCTACTAATGACATAGGCAGAAAGAGGGATGAGGTCCTGCAGGCAGATTTCAGGGAGCTAGTAAAGAGATTAAAAAGCAGGACCTCAAAGGTAGTTATCTCCGGATTACTCCCGGTGCCACGTGCTAGTGAGTATAGAAATAGGAGGATAGCACAGATGAATGCATGGCTGGAGAGAGGGCTTTAGATTCCTGGGGCATTGGGACCGGTTCTGGGAGAGGTGGGACCTGTACAGGCCAGACAGGTTGCACCTCAACAGGGCCAGAACCAACATGCTCACTGGGAGGTTTGCTGGTGCTTTTGGGGAGGATTTAAACTAATTTGGCAGGGGGATGGGCACCAGGATGTAACATTAGAAAGGGGAAATAAAGTGCTCAAAGGATTGGGAGAGGCAGAGAGCACTAAAGTAAGAAATGGAAAGGTATGAGGGGGGGTCAAACTAAGAGAGAGTACAGGATGGTCTAAGATGGGTTTACAGTGTATGTATGTGAACATACGGAGCGTAGTAAACAAGGTAAGTGAGCTGCAGGCACAAATAGCCACATGGGAATATGATGTTGTGGCAATAACTGAGACCTGGCTCAAAAAAGGGCAGGATTGGGTATTAAATATTCCTGGTTATAAAGTGTTCAGGAAAGATAGGGAAGGAAAGATAGGGGGTAGTATTGGTCAAGGAGAATGTTACAGTGCTGGAGAGGGAGGATGTCCTGGAGGGGTCTTGGACAGAATCTGTATGGCGAGAGTTAAAAATAATAGAGGTACCATTACACTACCAGGTGTATTCTATAGACCACCAAATAGTGGGAAAGATATGGAGGAGCAAGTTTGCAGAGTAATTACAGAGAGGTGCAAGAACTATAGAGTAGTCATAATGGGGGACTTCAGCTATCCTAATATAGACTGGGATCGTAATAGTGTTAAGGGCAGAGAAGGGGAAGAATTTCTGAAGTGTGTTCAGGAGAACTTTCTTGATCAGTATGTTGCCGGCCCGACGAGGGAGGAGGTATTGCTGGATCTGGTTCTGGGGAATGAGGTAGGTCAAGTGGAGCAAGTGTCAGTAGGGGAACATTTAGGGAACAGTGATCATAGTATCATAAGGTTTAGATTAGCTGTGGAAAAGGACAGGGAGCAATCGAGAGTAAAAATATTTAACTGGGGGAAGGCCAATTTCAGTGGGATGAGAACGGATCTGGCCCGGGTAAACTGGAAACAAAGATTGGAGGCAAAACGGTAATGGAACAATGGGCTGCCTTTAAAGAGGAAATAGTTCAGCTACATTCCCACTAGGGGGAAAGGCAGGGCAACTAAAGTCAGGGCTCCCTGGATGACGAAAGGGATAGAGAATATGATGAAGCAGAAAAAGAGCACGTAAGACAGATGTCAGGTTGCAAATACATCTGCGAATCAGGCTATATACAGTATAGAAAGGTCAGAGGAGAAGTGAAAAAGAAAATAAGAGGGGCAAAGTGAGGGTATGAGAATAGAATGGCAGTCAACATAAAAGGTAATCCAAAACTCTTCTATCGGCATATAAATAGTAAAAGGGTATTAAGAGGAGGGGTGGGGCCGATTAGGGACCAAAAAGGAGACCTATGCATGGAGGCAGAGGGTATGGCTGATGTACTAAATGAGTACTTTGCATCTGTCTTCACCAAGGAAGAGGATGCTGCCATAGAAATAGTAAAGGAGGAGGTCGTGGAGATACTTGATAGGATAAAAATTGATAAAGAGGAGGTATTAGAAAGGCTGGCTGTACTTAAAGTAGATAAGTCACCAGGAGCGGCTGGGATGCATCCTAGGATGTTGAGGGAGAAAATTGCGGAGGTACTGGCCATAATATTCCAATCCTCCTTCGATACGGGGCTGGTGCCAGGACTGGAGAATTGCAAATGTTACACCATTGTTCAAAAAAGGGTGTAAAGATAAACCCAGCAACTACAGGCCAGTCAGTTTGACCTCAGTAGTGGGGAAGCTTTTAGAAACAGTAATCAGGGACAAAATTAACAGTCACTTGGACAAGTGTGGATTAATTAAGGAAAGCCAGTACAGATTTGTTAAAGACAAATCGTGTTTTATTAACTTGATTGAATTCTTTGATGAGGTAACGGAGAGGGTTGATGAGGGTAATGCAGTTAGACATAAGACGTAGGAGCAGGAGTAGGTCATTTGGCCCCTCGAGCCTGCTCCGCCATTCAATAAGATCATGGCTGATGAGATCTTGGCCTCAACTCCACTTCCCTGCCCGCTCCCCATAACCCTTGACTCCCTTATCGTTCAAAAATCTGTCTATCTCCACCTTAAATATATTCAATGACCCAGCTGAAGTGTGCATGGATATCCAAAAGGCGTTCGACAAAGTGCCACACAATAGGCTTGCCAGCAAAGTTGAAGCCCATGGAATAAAAGGGACAGTGGCAGCATGGATACGGAATTGGATAAGTGACAGGAAACAGAGAGTAGTGGTGACGGTTGTTTTTCGGCCTGGAGGAAGGTATACAGTGGTGTTCCCCAGGGGTCGGTTCTAGGACCACTGCTTTTCTTGATATATATTAATGACTTGGACTTGGGTGTACAGGGCACAATTTCAAAATTTGCAGATGACACAAAACTTGGAAGTATAGTAAACAGCAAAGAGGATAGTGATAGACTTCAGGAAGACATAGACAGGCTGGTGAAATGGGCGGACACATGGCAGATGAAATTTAACGCAGAAAAATGTGAAGTGATACATTTTGGTAGAAAGAATGAGGAGAGGACATATAAACTAAAGGGTACAATCCTGAAGGGGGTGCAGGAGCAGAGAGACCTGGGGGTTAGTGTGCACAAATCGTTGAAGGTGGCAGGGCAGGTTGAGAAAGCAGTTAAAAAGGCTTACGGGATCCTGGGCTTAATGAATAGAGGTATAGAGTACAAAAGTGTGGAAATTATGATGAACCTGTGTAAAACACTGGTTCGGCCCCAACTGGAGTACTGTGTCCAATTCTGTGCACCGCACTTTAGGAAGGATGTTAAGGCCTTAGAAAGGGTTCAGAAAAGATTTACGAGAATGATTCTGGAATGAGGGACTTTAGTTACGTTGATAGACTGGAGAAGCTGGGGTTCTCCTTGGAGCAGAGAAGATGGAGAGGAAACTTTATAGAGGTGTTCAAATCATGAGGGGTCTAGACAGAGTAGATAGAGAGAAATGTTCCCACTGGCAGAAGAGAACCAGAGGACACAGATTCAAGGTGATTGGCAAAAGAACCAAAGGCGATGTAAGAAAAAACTTTTTTACGCAGCGAGTGGTTAAGATCTGGAATGCACAGCCTGAACGGATGGTGGAGGCAAATTCAATCACGACTTTCAAAAGGGAGTTGGATAAGTATCTGAAGGAAAAAAAAATTGCAGGGCTACGGGGAAAGGTCAGGGGAGTGGGAATAGGTGAGAGTCGGCACGGGCTCGACGGGCCGAATGGCCTTCTTCCGTGCTGTAACCATTCTATGATTCTATGCTGAACCTTTATAAACACTGGTTCGGTCTCAGCTGGAGTATTGAGGCTAATTCTGCGCACCACACTTTAGGAAGGATATCAAGGTCTTGGAGAGGATGCAGAGAAGATTGACCTCCTTCTGTGTTATATGATTCTATGAATCTATATAACTACAAAAGGTGCATTTAGCATTCTCAGGGCAGATAATGAAATCCGTTGGGCCAAGTATAGAGAATATAGGAAAGCTGTGGCAAAAGAAATTAGAAAGACTGAGGGAGTACGAGAGAAAAATAACTAAAACATAAAGGGCAGTAAAAGGCTTTTTATAGGCACATTGGGAGGGAGAGGATAGACAGTGTGGGGTTGGGTCACTAAGAGATGGAGGTGGTGTGAGTGAGAGAGGGGCAGAGTTACTGAACCAGGACTTTGCATGAGTTTTCAAGGTGGATGAATTTTGGGACTGTACAACTCGCAGTGGAGGGTGTAAGACAGATAATAGAGATTATTATTCAAAAAGAGATGGTACTAAAGAACTTACTGAAACCCAAGGACCTGACTGACCGGCAAGGATCCTGGGAGATCTGGGACAGAAATTCTGAAAGCTCTGATTATAAGAAAGCAATGGGATAACATTTGAACAGGTTCAATATGGTGGGCGATGCACTCTGTTAGATTACTGTCCAGGCAGTGCAATTGAAAATTACCTTACTGTGTGATGAAAAACACTACTCACTTGGTAGTTGAAGCATAATCTGTACCATCCACCCAGCGCCACTTCCCTTCTTCAACACTGTCATGGAGTCCAATCCAATGATCATCTAGTATACTCCTTTGTAAATATACCTGTCAGGTAAATACCAATGTAGCTATGTTAGCGGATTTCTTAGTGGTTACTGTCGGAAGAAAGGGTTGTTATTCCAGCGTCAATAACTTTGCTTATGATTCACGCATGTTTATTTTTTTATAATAACAAGCTTTATTACACTGACTGAGTTGGTCTTCCATTTATATTAAATAACATGCAAATAATTCAACCTGATTCCCAGGCTGCGACCACCTCGAGATCACGCTCTGACCAACACAAGTCCTGGAGCGACCAGCTCCCGCCCACCAGGTCCTGGCTCCTGACCCTCGAGAACACCAAGAAGTTAAAGGGAACCTGGTTCTATTCTTATACTATAATGCAACCTTGGCCTGTGCCTACATAATACGTAGGTACCAATATGTAGTTTGCACGTTTAGCTGAGCTCGCATTTTTAGGCATTTATTCAGCTTATCTCTTTCAGCCTTTGCCTTTGTGCTACAAGTTTTGTTTATAGTACAGTGTTTAGGACAAATGTTTATCCTGTTCCCTAGACCTGGATGTATTCCTTCTCTGCCTTTGTGTTTCCAAACTGTCTGTTGTTCATATATAGAGTCAAGATTAAGATTTCCCCTTTCTCTCACATTTGCTCTACTGCTAAAAATACTAAAAGAAAGGAATGCTGGGATAGATTAACTTTTAAATTATCTTGAAACATTCTAATGTTCGATATCAAAAATGTTATCTCAGAAGTTAATTCTAAGCATATCCATATCACATTGTAGTGTATGACAGGAGATAGTTAAAGCACATTTATCCCACTGCATGTTGTGACAAGAGTTAATTAAAAGTAAGAGGGATAATTTCTCAGACGTCCTGCTGTAACTGTGGTGGAAGTTTGGTGAAACCTTGAAAAATGGTGTAAACAGCCATTTAAGAACATAAGAAATAGGAGCAGGAGTCGGCCATTCAGCCCCTCGAGCCTGCTCTGCCATTCAATAAGATCATGTCTGATCTTCTACCTCAACTCCCCCTTCCCGCCCTATCCCCATATCCCTTAATTACCTTAATACAGAAGCAAAATACTGCGGATGCTGGAAATCTGAAATAAAAACAGAAAATGCTGAAAATATTCAGCAGGTCAGGCAGCATCTGTGGAGAGAGAAACAGAGTTCACGTTTCAGGTCGATGACCCTTCGTCAGAACTGGAAAAAGCTGGAGATGGAGCAGGTTTTTAAGCAAGTGTTGGGGCAGGGAAAGGGGGAGGGGACGAAAGAACAAAAGGGAAGGTCTGTGATAGGATGGAAGGCAGGAGAGATTAAGAGACAAAAGGGATGATGGTGCAAGGCAAAAGGAGATGGTCATGGGACAAGTTAAGAAACAAAAGATGGCTCTAGATGAAGTGTAAATGGCGATGGCAGAATGAAAGACAGCTGCCATGTGAGAGAGAGAAAAAAAATGGAGAAAAAAAAGATAGGGGCCGAGGTTTTGGTCTGAAATTGTTGAACTCGATGTTGAGTCCAGAAGGCTGTAAAGTGCCTAATCGAAAGATGAGGTGCTGTTCCTCGAGCTTACGTTGAGCTTCATTGGAACAGTGTAAGAGGCCGAGGACGGTGAGGTCTGAGTGGGAGTGGAGCGGATAATTAAAGTGAAGGTGACCGGGGTCACCCATACGGACTGAACGGAGGTGTTCCGCAAAGCGGTCACCCAATCTGCGTTTGGTCTCCCCAATGTAGAGGAGACCGCATCGTGAGCAGCGAATACAATACACTAAATTGCAAGAAGTACAAGTAAATCGCTGTTTTTCCTGGAAGGAGTGTTTGGGGCCCTGGATAGTGGGAAGGGAGGAGGTAAAAGGGCATGAGCTGCATCTCCTGTGCTTGCACGGGAAGATGCCGGACAAAGGGGAAGGGGTGTTGGGGGTGATAGAGGAGTGAACCAGGGTGTCATTGAGGGAGCGGTCCTTTCGGAATGCTGAAAGGGGAGGTGAGGGGAAGATGTGCTTGGTGGTGGGGTCACGCTGAAGGTGGCGGAAATGGCGGAGGATGATCCGTTGAATGTGGAGGCTGGTGGGGTGAAAGGTGAGGACAAGGGGAACCCTATCGTGGTTCCGGGAGGGAGGGGAAGGGGTGAGAGCAGAAGTGCGGGAAATATAATGAACACGGTCAAGGGCCGTGTCAACCACAGTGGAGAGGAATCCTCGGTTGAGGAAAAAGGAAGACATGTCGGAAACCCTAGCATGGAAGGTGGCATCATCAGAGCAGATGCTGCGGAGATGGAGAAACTGGGTGAATGGAATAGAGTCCTTACAGGAAGCGGGGTGGGAGGAAGTGTAGTCCAGGTAGCTGTGGGAGTCAGTGGGCTTGTAGTGAATGTTTGTCAATAGCCTATCCCCAGAGATGGAGATAGAGAAGTCGAGGAAGGGAAGGGAAGAGTCGGAGATGGACCATGTGAAGGTGAGGGAAGGGTGGAAATTGGAAGCAAAGTGGATGAAATTTTCTATTTCAGGCCGAGAGCAGGAAACAGCACTGATACAGTCATCAATCTACCAGAAAAAGAGGTGAAGGAGGGGACCTGAGTAGGACTGGAACAAAGAATGTTCCACATATCCCACGAAAAGGCAGGCATAGCTAGGACACATGCGGGTTCAGACCATAACCTCTGCCCCATCTTTTTTTTCCCCATTTTTTTTCTCTCTCTCACATGGCAGCTGTCTTTCATTCTCCCATCGCCATTTATACTTCATCTGGAGCCATCTTTTGTTTCTTAACTTGTCCCATTACTATCTCCTTTTGCCTTGCACCATCACCCCTTTTGTCTCTTAATCTCTCCTGCCACAGACCTTCCCTTTTGTTTTTTCCTCCCCTCCCCCCTTTCCCTGCCCCTACACTTGCTTTAAAAGCTGTTCCATCTCCAGCTTTTTCCAGTTCTGAAGAAGGGTCATCGACCTGAAACGTTAACTTTGTTTCTCTCTCCACAGATGCTGCCTGACCTGCTGAGTATTTCCAGCATTTTCTGTTTTTATCCCTCAATTACCTTAAAATCCAAAAATTTATCGATCTCTGTTTTGAATATACTCAATGACTGAGCATCCATAGCTCTCTGGGGTAGAGAATTCCAAAGATTCACAACCCTCTGAATGAAGAAATTTCTCCTCATCTCAGTCCTAAATAGCTGACCACTTATTCTGAGACTGTGACCCCTAGTTCAAGACTGCCCAGCCAGGGAAACATCCTCACAGCATCTACCCTGTCAAGCCCATTAAGAATTTTATGCATTTCTCATTCTTCTAAACTCTAGGGAATATAGGCCTAGTCTCCTCAATCTCTACTCATAGGACAATCCTCCCATCGCAGGAATCAGTCTGGTAAACTTTCGTTGCACTCCCTGTAAGGCAAGTATATCTGTTACTAAGTAAGGAGACCAAAACTGTACATGGTACTCCATGTGTGGTGTTACCAAGGCCTTATATAATTGCAGTAAGACTTTTTTACTCTTATACTCCAATCCTTTTGTAATAAATGCTAACATACCATTTGCTTTCCTAATTGCTTGCTGTACTTGCATGTTACCTTTCTGTGATCCGTGTATAAGGACACCAAAGTCCCTCTGAATAACAACATTTCCCAATCTCTCAACATTTAAAAAATATTCTGCTTTTCAATTTTTCCTACCAAAGTGGAAAACTTCACATTTCTCCACATTGTGTTCCATCTGCCATGTTCTGGCCCATTCACTTAACCTGTCTATATCCCTTTGCAGCCTCTTTGTGTCCTCCTCACAACTTACTTCCCAACTTAGCTTTGTTTCATCAGAAAACTTGGATACAGTACACTCGGTCCCCTCATCAAAGTCATTAATGTAGATTGTAAATAGCTGGGGCCCAAGCACTGATCCTTGCGGTATCCCACTAGTTACAGCCTGTCATCCCGAAAATGAACTGTTTATTCCTACTTTCTGTTTTCTGTCCGTTAACTAATCTTCAATCCATGCTAGTATAGTACCCCCAGTCCCATGAGCCCTAATTCTCATGTGTGGCACCTTATCAAATGCTTTTTGAAAATCCAAATACACTATATCCATTGGTTTCACCTTATCTACCCTGCTAGTTACAACCTCAAAACACTAACAGATTTGTCAAACACGATTTCCCTTTCATAAATCTGTGTTGACTCCTCCCAATCATAATATGATTTTCTAAGTGCCCTGTTACCACTTCCCGAATAATAGATTCTAGCATTTTTCCTACTACTGATGTCAGGCTAACTGGTTTGTAGTTCCCTGTTTTCTCTCTCCCTCCTTTCTTGAACAGCGGGGTTACATTTACTACCTTCCAATCCGTGGGGACTGTTCTAGAATCTCGGGAATTCTGGAAGATCAAAACCAATGCATCCATTATCTCTACAGCCACCTCTTTTAGAACCCTAGGGTGTAGGCCATCAGGTCCATGGGATTTGATGGCTTTTAGTCCCATTAATTTCTCTAGTACTATTTCTTTACTAATACTCATTTCTTTAAGTTCCTCATTCTCACTAGACCCTTGGTTTCCCATTATTTATGGAATGTATTTTGTGCCTTCTTCCATGAAGACAGATACAATGGGCTGGATTTTCATTGACCCATGGAGGTGGGTTTGGAGGCGTGTGGGGGGTTAAAATTGCGAAAACTGCCCGCCTCCATCCCGCCTCCACGCAATTTTCATTAAATCGTGTCTGCTGGTCCCGACTCCGTCCTGCCTCTAAGAGGCAGGATAGGCTGTTAAGGCCCTTAACAAGCACTAAATTGCCTCTATAATGCCATTTTGAAAGGCCTTTGTGATTTTAACCCTTTTTCTACGTGAAGCACGCCTGTTCTGAACCACGAATGTGAAACCTGGCGGGAGCACATTTGGATAGCTGACTATGGCTGGCTAGCTGGCTATGGGGATGCATATATGGATGGCTATGTGGATGGGGAGCAGACATATCTGGGAGTGGTGGTGTAAAAATATCTGGGAGCAGACTTAGGGCTGCTGCTGCTCATTTTGTATCCAGGTCCTCTCACAGCAAAGTCCAGGCAGTCTCTGAAGACCTTCAATGCAGCAGCAATGATGACATCATCAGAGGTGACTTTCAGACTGAAAACACTAATTGGTTCATGGGTTCCCACATGCTGGAACTCAATTGCCCAATTAGGTGAAAATTGCATCAATCTCCCACATCCAATTGCAGTCGGGTGGATAACACGAAAAGTGGACGACACGACCCCAACCCGCCCCAGTATCAAAATCCAGCCCAATGTATCTGTTTAATGTCTCTGCCATTTCCTTATTCCCCATTATAATTTCTCCTTTCTCTGCCTGCAAGGGACCCACATTTACTTTCACTAATCGCTTCCTTTTTACATACCTATGCAAGCTTTTACAACCTGATTTTATGACCCTTGCTAGTTTACTCTCATGTTCTCTTTTGTCTCCCCAGCAATTGCTTGGTCATCCTTTGCTGAATTCTAAAATCCTCCCAATCCATAGGCTTACTACTTTTTGGCAATATTATAAGCCTCTTCCTTTAATCTAATACTATCTTTAACTTCTCTTGTTAGCCACGGTTGAACCAATTTGCCTGTGGGGTTTTTAATCCTTCAGGTAATATATATTTGTTGCAAATTATGAATTGTTTCTTTGAATGTTTGCCATTGCTTAACTACTGTCAAGTATTTTAACCTAGTTTCCTAATCTATCTTTGCCAACTTGTCCCCATACCTACATGGTTTGCTTTGTTCAGATTTAAGATCCTAGTTTGGGACTTAACTAAACCACTCTCAAACTCAAGATAAGATTCTGTCATATTATGATCACTCTTCCCAGAGGCTCCTTTACTACAAGGTTATTAATTAACCCTGTCTCGTTGCACAATACTAGATCTAATAAAGCTTGTTCCCTTGTTGGTTCCTCGACATACTGATATAGAAAACTATCTTGAATGCATTCCATGAACTCGCGCTCCGCAGTATTACTGCAAATTCGGTTTGCCCAGTCTATATGAAAATTAAAGTCCCCCATGATTACTACATTACCCTTGTTGCATGAACCTCTAATTTCCCGATTTATACTCTGTCCAACACTACACCTACTGTTCAGGGGCCCATAATCTATTCCCACCAGTGTTTTCTGCCCCTTGTTGTTTCTTAGCTCCACTCAAAGTGATTCTACATCTTGATTTTACGAGCTAAGATCCTTCTCTCTACTGTCTTTATCCCATTCTTTATTATCATTATAGCCATTTCTACGAGTGTCCTATGCATCTCTTGGAATTTTAACCCCCAAAAACAGGTGGGTTTGGGTCAGGTGGGATGTTAAAATTTTCAAATCTCAAACCTGAACCAAACACGCCTCAAACCCGCCCACTTCTGGGTTTAACAGAGGCTCCCAGGAGGTGGGTTGGTCATTTAAATATTATAATGAGGCTGCGTGCCTTAGATTTAATCTCCATTTTAAATTTAACGTGGTAGCTAAAGGGAGGCGAGGACAGCTGGATCCAGCAGATAAATGCCTTACAAGTGCCTTTCTAATTACCTGCTGGATCCAGCTCACCTACTTCCACATACCTCCCACCACCCCGCGATTGAACACCTCCCCACAGCCACGAGCTCCCTGCAAACTGACCCTTCCGATCTCCCCACACCCCCCAATGCCTGCGATCTCCCT
Organism: Squalus acanthias; assembly: GCA_030390025.1. Taxonomy (NCBI): domain Eukaryota; kingdom Metazoa; phylum Chordata; class Chondrichthyes; order Squaliformes; family Squalidae; genus Squalus; species Squalus acanthias. The sequence goes on along the minus strand of JASTWF010000485.1, from coordinate 111,776 downwards.
TCCGGCCTCGGATCTCCATCCCCCGGACTTTGTGATCCCTCCCTCCGGGCCCATGATGTATCTCTGGACAACCTGCCCAATGTGTCTGCGCCCCCACTGATGCACACCCCCAACTATGTCTCTGCCCCCACCCGCTACCCCCCCCCAGTGTGTCTCCGCCCCCCCCTCACCCGCTAATCCCCCCCCCAATGTGTTTCCGCCCCCCCCACACCCGCTAATCCCCCCAATGTGTCCCCGGCCCCCCCAATGTCTCCGACTCTCCGATCGATCCACGGCCACCGACTCACGATCTCTCCCTCCCTCCTCTCCACTCCCCGGCTGCGGCCTGGAGCCGCAGGCCATCCCACCCGACATCCAGCCTCTCAACCTATCGGGCTGCGGCCGGGAAACAGAGACAAAAAATGTGAATAAGACTCTGCCGTTAAATTCGGCAAAGTCTGGGGGAAACACGTTCTTCCTGGTTTCCCGAAAGCAAAAGAGTACCCCCCACCCCGGTCCCTCCCAACCTCCGAGCTAATATCAGGTCTTTCTGTCTCGCACACTGGAATTGGCTCACACATTTCTGAGTCTTCTATAAATATTTTTCAGAGTTTGCTGGATTCAAGCTAAATCCCAGAGGACTGGTAAATAGCAAACGTGGCTAAAATCACCAAACAATGGGGTGAAGCACCACCCCTATTATAGACATGTAAGTCCTACTTCCATTGTTGGGCAAGTGTCTGAAAGTATTATGAGTGATAATATAAGGGAGTATCTTGAGGGGCAAGACACAATCCAAGATAGTCAGCATGGTTTTAGGAGTAGGATGTTATGCTTGACTAATTTATTGACATTCTTTTAGCAGATGGCAGACCTAGTAGATAGGAGAGACCATGGAAGTTATCAACAGAAAATGCTGGAGACACTCAGCAAGTCGGGCAGCATCTGTGAAGAGAGAAACAGAGTTAACGAAGGGTCATCGACCTGAAACGTTAACTCTGTTTCTCTCTTCACAGATGCTGCCTGACCTGCTGAGTGTCTCCAGCATTTTCTGTTTTTATTTCAGATTTCCAGCATCTGCAGTATTTTCTTTTTGTATGGATGTTATCTACTTGGATATGACAAACGCCTTTGACACATGATAGGTTACTACATAAGGTCCAAGGCCATGGGATGGATGGGAATGTGCTAAAATGGATTGGCAAATGGTGGGTAGACAACAACGAGTAGTAGTGGATGGGCAGGTATCTGGTTGGCAGCCAGTTACCGGTGGATGCCAGCAGGATCAGTGTTGGGGCCACTGTTGTTTGGAATTTTTCTAAATGATTTTGAGGAATGAATTGTGTCCAAAGTGTCCAAATTTGCAGACAATACCAAATTAAGAGGAGGAAAATGATGAATATCAATGCGCACAAATTCAAAAATATCTTGACAAGCTCGATCGGTGGGCGGATAAATGGCAGATGCAGTTTAATACAGAGAAATATAAGGTTATGAGATTTAGCCCAGTGGCATTGGTTGATTTAGATTATGGGATAAATGGGAATGTATTTGAAGTATTGGACCAGAAGAGAGATCCAGGTGTGAATCCAACAAATTGACGATCGCCATTGCCTTCAATGGTGGCCTGAGTGGTGTGAACAAACCTTTAACAGCTAAGGTGAATCTGTTAACGAAGTGGCACAAATGATCCAGCAAATTATGAAGGTTGCACCTGATGGAAAATCTCAGTTGTGCTATTATTTGCTGGATTCTTTACATTGAAATAATGGTGTACGCCATGAATGCATCATTACTAGCGCGAACCCCCAGCAATTTCAGCCCATTATTTATAATGTAGGATTAACAACTGTAACAAACGATCTGCCATAAATGAGACTGAAATATGACAGCCAGTGAATATAATATACAGATAGCTCCTACCTGCTCCTCAGCGCTGTTAATGACAACAAGATTGGCATTCCTTGATTTACAGGATTCCTGGGCTTCATCCCAAGTTGTTTTACTTGATGAAAAGTAATAAAGATTTTGCTTGAACGGGCGCCATTGGTCAGGATACTGCAAACAAGGCAGATCTGTGAAGTACAGAAATAGGAGGATAGAACAGATCAATGCATGTCTGGAGAGATGGTGCACAAGGGACGGCTTTAGATTCGTGAGGCATTGGGACTGGTTCTGCGGGAGGTGGGACCTTTACAAGCTGGCTGGGTTGCAAATCAACAGGGCCGGAACCAATATCTTCTCTGTACCCTCTCTAGTACAATCATATCTTTCCTGTAATGTGGTGACCAGAACTGTCTGCAGTACTCCAGCTGCGGCCTAACTAGCGTTTTATACAGTTCAAGCATAACCTCCCTGCTCTTATATTCTATGCCTCGGCTAATAAAGGAAAGTATCCCGTATGCCGTCTTAACCACCTTACCTACCTGTCCTGCTACCTTCAGGGATCTGTGGACATGCACTCCAAGGTGCCTCTGTTCCTCTACACTTCTCAGTATCCTCCCCGTGCCACTGCGTTACCCCACACTTTCCCCACCTCCCCGTTAACGTCGGGACCCTTGTGAATAAGTCTGCAGCATGTTGAAATCTTTGCCTCTGGTTGTGCTCATGTTTCTCCTTTGCATAGAAGCATCAGAGAGGGAGGAATGGCCAGCATTCCTCAGAGCCCTCAGCAGCCATGAGGAGGAAGCTCTGTATCTCCTGGGCAGACACAGCAGGGAGGCAGTGGGAGATGCAGCCGTTGGAGGAGAGTTGTCATCTTCAGGTTGCTGAGACTGTCCTGTCTGTAGACGCACTGATTACTTGAATGGTCTCCTGTCATTGATCAGTCACAGCTTCTGATTCACAAGTCAGAGAATGAGGAACATCCATTGTGGGGAAGCTACGAGAATCTGTCACTAAGAATAGAGTGACTGAGCACTTGAACAATTATGAGCTGATCAGAGAGAGCCAGCATGGCTTTGTTAAGGGTAAGTCATGTCTGACTGACCTAGTTACATTTTCTGATGAGTTCACTAATAAGGTAGATAAAGGAGTGTCTATGGATGTTATTTACATGGAGTTCCAGAAGGAATTCGATAAAGTTCATCACAAGAGATGATGCAAAAATGAGAGTGCACGGAATTGGAGGCAGCCTTTTGACTTGGGTTGGAAATCGGTCGGGAGGTAGGGGACAGAGAGTGGGGATAATGGGTACAAACTCTGATTGGCAGGATGTGACAAGTGGTGTTCCCCAGTGGACCCTAGTTTATCTGTATCTACCCTATCGAATCCCTTTATCATCTTAACCACCTCAATTAGATCACCCCTCAACCTTCTAAACTCAAGAGAGTGCAAACCAAGTTAATGCAACCTGTCCACATAATTTAACCTTTTAAGCCCCAGTCTCATTCTGGTGAATCTGCGCTGCACCCCTTCCAAGGACAATATAGCCTTACTGAGGTGCACTGCCCAGGACTGAACGCAGTCCTCCCGATGGGATCTGGCCAAGGCTCTGTACAACTGATGCATAAGTTCTTCCTCTTTATATTCCAACCCCTTGAGACAAAGGCCAATGTCCCATTAGCTTTGATGATTGTTTGTTGTACCTGTGCACTAGCTTTCAGTGATTTATATACATGGACACCCAAAGCCCTTCGCTCCTCCACAGTTTCTAGTCTCTGCTTTATAACAACATCAAGGAAGCTTTATCTTCCTTGCAGACCCCAGTGGAGCGAGTGGCAGCATCACTGGATCCTGCAGTATATCCCCAGCTAAGAAGCAGTCAGGGACCAGTCTGTGCCTCCTCCTCTACAGAGGCACAGACTACAGCTCTGGTGGCAGTAGGAGAGAGAATAGACATCACTCTGCATAGCAGCTTCCAGACCATGGGGGCTGCGATACAGGCTGCTGTCTCAGGGCTTTCAGGGTCTGAGAGCTACCATTACACCAGTCATTCCGCTGATCAATGGAGTGACAGATCCAGGTCCCTGTGGAATGGGACTGCTGGAATCCACCTGTCTGATCCTATTGTCTCTCAGGACAGCAGCACATGCCAGGCCTCTGGCCTTCCCCCTCAGAGCACCAGGTCAGACATGGGAGGTGAGACAAGGCTCCCCAGGACTGAGCTCCAGAGATACAGCCAGCAGCGTCTCCATCCCAGGAACAAGCCGCCATGACAGGAGGGCCACCTCAGTCCCATGACCCTTCAGTAGAGCAGGAGCAACCAATCGCCTTTTCCAATACTCAGAGTCATAGGGGGAAAAATTCAGTTAGTTGCGCCTCCCGTTAGCGCCTTAAGAGGGCGCTTATGGGGCGCTTATGGGGCGCAAAGCAACTAGCGCCCGGGCGCGGCGATGTTGGCGCCGCTCGTGAAATTAACTAGACATTTTGCGGCGGCGCTAAATACTACCGCCACGATCTCCTGCGCCAGCAAATCGTGATGTCAGTCGAGTGTGTAACGCCCCGGTAGCGCCCCGGAGCGGATATTGAGTGGCGATCCCTGCCTTACCACCTGCCACTAGCAACGACAGGTTGAGGGGAGCGTTTTGCAGTCAGGAAGGGACTGGGGGAGCGCTATTTAAAGGCGACCGTTTCCTGCCTTTTTTTGTAGGTGACATTTTTGAACCACGCATTCTGAGAGAGAGAGAGAGAGAGAGAGAGAGAGAGACTTCTGGAGAGATTCAACGCTGTGTGAAGGAGTTTTGGGTACAGAGCAGCACTTTGCAGGTTCATTTTGATTTGCCCTTCCTTGTATCGATTTAGAAGAGATTGTGGGGGCTGCACTCTGAGATCTTTCCCTGGCTCTCTGCATGGTTCTTTCCAGCAGATTTGATGTACAGGTCTCTCCAGGTCGAGATTCAAGGCTGCAATGAGTAGGATGTGGATGGAAAGCAAGATCAACCCTCCCCTTTAAGAACTGGCCGGCGCCATTGTGTCTGTGTTCCATTGCTGACTGACATCACATGAGCTTCGCCAGTGCTCTGAGTTAGCGCCTCGCTCCTCTGCCTTTGCGCCTTAAGACAGGTGTGTAGCGCTAATCTTTGCGCCTGGCCGATAATTGCGCCCCAAATGGGGCGATACTGAATTTCTCCCCCATAGAGTCATAGAGTTATTGAGCACAGAAAGAGGCCCTTCGGCCCATCGTGTCCGCACCGGCCATCAAGCCCTCTCTATTCTAATCCCATTTTCCAGCACTTGGTCCGTAGCCTTGTATGCTATGGCGTTTCAAGTGCTCATCTAAATGCTTCTTGAATGTTGTGAGGGTTCCTGCCTCTACCACCCTTTCAGGCAGTAAGTTCCAGATTCCAACCACCCTCTGGGTGAAAAAGTTTTTCCTCAAATCCCCTCTAAACCTCCTGAGGCTTCCCTCCTCGCTATTTACCACCCCACCAATTTTCGTGTCATCTGCGAACTTACTGATCATACCTCCTACATTCATATCTAAATCATTAATGTACACTACAAACAGCAAAGGACCCAGCACCGATCCCTGTGGTACACCACTGGACACAGACTTCCAGTCACAAAAACAACCTTCGACCATCATCCTCTGCCTCCTGCCACTAAGCTAATTTTGGATCCAATGTGCCAAATTGCCCTTGATCCCATGGGCACTTACCTTCTTGACCAGTCTCCCATGTGGGACTTTGTCAAAAGCCTCACTGAAGTCCATGTAGACCACATCAACTGCACTACCCTCATCCACACACCTAGCCACCCCCTCTAAAAATTCAAACAAATTGGTCAGACATGATCTCCCCCTGACAAAGCCATGCTGACTATTCTTGATTACTCCTTGCCTCTCCAAGTGGAGACTATTTCTGTCCCTCAGAATTTTTTCCAATAATTTCGCTACCACTGATGTTAGGATCACTGGCCTGTCCCTACTACCCTTCTTGAATAATGGTACTACGTTAGCTGTCCTCCAGTCCTCTGGCACCTCACATGTGGCCAGAGAGGTTCTGAAAATTTGTGTCAGAGCCCCTGCAATCTCCTCCCTTGCCTCACACAGCAGCCTAGGATACATCTCGTCTGGGCCTGGGGATTTATCCACTTTTAAGCCCGCTAAAACTGCTAGTACCTCCTCCCTCTCAATACTATTTTGTTCAAGTATATCACAATCCTCCTGCCTGATTTCTATGCCTACATCGTCCTTCTCCATAGTGCACACAGATACAAAATATTCATTTAAAACCCCACCTACATCTTCTGGCTCTACACACAGATTGCCACTTTGGTCCCTAATGGGCCCTACTCTTTCCCTGGTTATCCTCTTGCCCTTAATATACTTATAAAACACCTTGGGATTTTCCTTTATTTTGCCCGGCAGTGTTATTTCATGCCCCCTCTTTGCTCTCCTAATTTCCTTTTTTAAGTACCCCCCTGCACTTTCTATACTCCTCTTGGGCTTCCACTGTTTTTAGTCCTTTGTATCTGCCAAAAGCCTCCCTTTTTTCCCTAATCCATTCTCGTATATCCCTTGACATCCAGGGTTCCCTGGGCTTGTTGGTCCCACCCTTGACCTTTACGGGAACATGTTGCTGTTGTACTCTCTCTATTTCCTTTCTGAAAGACTCCCACTCCTCTGATGTGGATTTTCCTACAACAAGCTGATCCCAGTCCACTTTGGCAGATCCTGCCTTATCATATTAAAATCGGCCTTCCCGCAATTTAGTACCTTTATTTCCGGTCCATCTTTGTCCTTTTCCATGACTACCTTAAATCTCACCGAATTATGGTCACTGTCACAACAATGCTCTCCTACTAACACTTCTACCACTTGCCTGGCTACATTACCTAGAATTAGGTCCAGTACTGACCCCTCTCTTGTAGGACTTTCTACATGCTGGCTCAAAAAGCCCTCCTGGATGCACTTTAAGAATTCCACACCCTCTAAGCCTTTCACACTCTGACTATCCCAGTTAATATTGGGGAAGTTGAAATCCCCTACTATTATTACCCTATTATTTCTACACTTCTCTGAGATTTGCCTACATATATGTTCCTCTATCTCCCCCTGACTGTTTGGGGGCCTATAGTACACTTCCAGCAAAGTGCTTGCCCCCTTTTGTTTTTAAGTTCTACCCATATGGCCTCATTAGAGGAACCTGCTAAGATATCATCCCTCCTTCCAGCAGTAATTGACTCCTTGATTAGTATTGCGACACCCCCTCCTCTTTTACACCCCCCTCTGTCTCGCCTAAAGATTTTGTACCCCGGAATATTGAGCTGCCAGTCCTGCCCCTCCCTCAACCATGTCTCTGTGACAGGAACAATATCATACTCCTATGTGTTCATCAACACCTTCAATTCATCTGCCTTACTCGCAAGACTCCTTGCATTAAAATAAATGCCATCCAGCCTTGCCATACTCCCTTGTGCCGTTACATCTTTGCTCTGCCTTCCAGGCTGACTTGTTTTTTCCTCTATATTTGGCTGTGCATCACCCCCTACTATAGCTCCTCTCCGTATCCCATCCCCCTGCCAAGTTAGTTTAAACCCCCCGCAACAGTACTAACAAACCTCCCCGCAAGGATGTTGGTCCCGTTCCGGTTCAGGTGCAACCCGTCCGACTTGTACAGGTCCAACCTTCCCCAGAAGCAGACCCAGTGATCCAGGAAACTAAAGCCCTCCCTCCTGCACCAACTCTTTAGCCACGCATTCATCTGTTGTATCCTCCTATTCCTATACTCACTAGCACGTGGCACCGGGAGTAATCCAGAGATTACAAACTTTGAGGTCCTGCTTTTTAATCTGCTACCTAGCTCCCTAAATTCTTGTTGCAGGACCTCATCCCTCTTTCTACCCATGTCGTTGTTACCAATGTGAACCACGACCTCTGACTGTTCGCCCTCCCCCTTCAGAATGCCCTGCAGCCATTCAGTGACATCCTTGACCCTGGCACCAGGGAGGCAACATACCATCCTGGAGTCACGTCTACAGCCACATAAACATCTATCTGTTCCCCTTACGATAGAATCCCCTATCACTATTGCTGTCCCACTCTTTTTCCTCCCCTCCTGTGCAGCTGAGCCACTGGTAGTGCCACGGACTTGGCTCTTGCTGCATTCCCCTGAGAAACCATCTCCCCCATCAGTATCTAAAATGGAAAATCTGTCGGAGAGGGAGATTGACCCAGGGGACTTCTGCGCTACCTTCCTAGTTCTTTTACTCTGTCTGGCGGTCACCCATTCCCTGTCTGCCTGTGCACTCTTTACCTGCAGTGTGACCACCTTATTAAACGTGCTATCCACGAAGATCTCAGCTTCGCGGATGCTCCACAGTGACTCCAGCCGCAGCTCCAGCTCCGAAACGCAGATTTCAAGTAGCTGCAGCTGGAGACACTTCCTGCACATGTGTTCGCCCTGGACACCTAAAGTGTCCCTGACTTCCAACTTAGCACAGGAGGAGCACTCCACGTTGCCGAGCTGCCCTGCCACGTCCTACCCTTAATTTACTCCTTTTAAATTAAAGAATATTAAATACACTAGGGACCTTACTTCCCTTTAAATACTACTTACTCTAACCTAGAGACCTTACTTTTATTTTAATGACTGGAATGTAGAAATACTGTAGAAATACTCACCGCTGGTTCTCTGTCCCCTCTTGTGCAGCTTTTTAGCTCCTGCTCTCCTGGAAGCTGACAAAGATGGAAAAAGAAAGGAACACCTCCCTCCCTGAACTCCCTCACTCACCAAACTCACAGCTTAACATTCTGTTGCGATCTGCCCTCCGTGACAAACTGCACTCTAGCCTCCCTTATTTATACTGCTGAGAGCTAAATAAGTGAGCTCTCTGGTAGTTACAGAACCAGATTAGACCACTTAATTAATTAATTACTCTCACCTGCTCTCCAGCACAGAGCTTGCTTAGCCCTGCCCAAGCCTGGAAGAAACTTAAAACTTGAAACAGTAAATTTAAGCGCTAATTGCAAGCACACAAGACTAGAATTTATAAAAATAATAGATTAACCATCAAGATTTACTCCCTCACTCACCAAACTCATAGCTTAACACTCTGTTCTGATCTGCAATACTGGCCCTCAGCTTCACCTCATTTGGTGCTGACATTCACTCATGTGATGAGTATTGGCTTGCTGCTTTAGGGGCAAAGAGGTCTAACGTGTTGTCATGTTGTAGGATGGTTTGTGTATTGAGGGAATGTCCCTTCATCTGAAAGTGGGGGAGAAGGAGGTCAGGCTCTGGTCTCAAAGGTAGACAGAGTTATACAGAAGAGAGGACTTCAGTGACGAGATGCGCTCTGATGCTCCTTGCAGCAGTCACTGAGGAGTCCTCTGACTGCAGGTCATCGTGATGCTCTCCTCCATGTAATTCTGGCTCCCATGAAGCCAAGGCTTCTTTAACAGAATGTTAAGGCCCACAGTGCGATGAGCCACAAGTGTCACAGGAATAAGTCAGGACTAGGTAGTGTAGCCCCTAGGGCCCCCTACACAGCTAGATCCTGTCTGTCCTCTGTCACCCAAACCCCCTGTGTTGAAATGTGTAGCAGTAGCACTACAATAGCAGAATGTACAGCCATACCAACACACTCCCTGCACCAGTGTCAGCCCCTCCAGTACCTTCTAAACAAAAAGTACAGCAACTGTACCGATGTGTAAATCTGTAAGAGTCTGGTGTTTTTTAGAGATTAGAAGCCACATCTCCTTATCACTGTTCAGAATTGTTTGTTGATCACACCAGACACAAATGTATTTAGTAACCAGAGCCGGTGATCAGTATCTGTGCAGTATTATCAATCCACCTGATCCCAGTGTCACCATTCTGATAGTTTCCAGTATGAATAATTGGAGATCAAAGGTCTCTCTGATGGTTATTAAACTTACTCTCCTTCAGCTGTGAAATGTCAGTCCTAAGTTCAGCGACTGAGCTTCTTGTCTCCTCAGACGTTCCTGTAACTGAAAGAGGAACAACACTTTAGATCGTGTGGCACTGTTTGTAGAACAAGATCAATTTTGCTTTTGAACATGAGAGATATTCACAGGAGAAACCAGGCAAAAGTGTTTCCACTGTTTGGTGAGTTGGTAACTGGAGGGCATCAATTGAAGATTTGAAGATGATCAGCAACACAATGAAGGGAGAGGTTAGGAATTGTTTTATGCAAACGGTTTTTAATGCCTGAAATGGTCGACCAGATATAGTGGTGGAAGCTGAATCCAGATCAGAATCCAGCTTCTAAAAGGGACTTGGTTAGATATTTCAAATAGAGAAGTTAGAAAAGTACGGAGAATGGACAGGTGAAAGAGTCAAAGTGGACAGTTCTCTCAGAGAGCGGGCACACCTGATGGGCTGAAGGCCTCCTCATGTGCTGTTAAATTTTATTGATTTTAATTGTACAGTAATTGGACACTCATTTAATAACTATTTAATTTTCTTCTCTGGGAATTCCCCCAATGTGTTCATAGCATAAAAATCTGTCGTGCTTTTATAATCAGTCCATGGGAAATGTGAACCAATCAAACCCGCTTATACTTGATTGGTTTAACCAATCAAAACACACTTCAATGTCACATGCACTGGAGATCAATCCTCGAAGAATGAGCAGACCGTCTGAAAAACTAGAGACCCCTTTGAACTGGAGATCCTGACTGGCATTTAGCACTTACTGTTAATCTTTATCTGGGAAAGTTCCGTCTTGAAATCGGCCAATGACGCTTTCATTTCACTAATCATCTGTGGAACTGAAATGGAAAGACAGCTTTAGCTCCCAACCCAGAAACACACCGTGGCACAGGTTAGAATAGTTTGTACACATATGGCAGCTAAGAGGCTGTTCTGATACCAGATTGGAGTTTAATGATATTGTAAATAGACTAATGGCCCCATCACCATCATTATTCTTGCTTGCTGTTGACTTTGATGTTTCCTCTTACACTGAAGGGATAATTACAAGTCCTAGCCATTTCAGACTACCCCAGATCAGGCGTATTCCCCAGACGTTTACCCTCAACTAAAGTTAGCGGTAGCCGGATCCTATAAGATGCTTAATTGGGTCTAAAGGTCATACTACCTCTCCCTAAAGGAAAGAAACGGTCTAAAGATGTTACCGTCCTCCGGATAGTACTTTTAATAAGTTTGACTAGACTGTAATCTTCCAGATATTATAAGGGTCCGGAATACACCCCAGAATTCTGCAACTCCTTTAAGTGTACAGAATTTGAGTTCACAAGATGATACAGAAATACTCTTTGAAATTATTCTAAAAATATATAGGCCCAAAAATTTGTGTTGATACGCGAGAGTATGCACTGTGTACTCTCGCGTATTCTGTCTCCAATTGCCGGTTTTCTGCATGCACTGCGCATGCGCTGAAAACCGGCACTTGGTGAATGGAAAAGGGGGCGGTTCCTAGGTGAACCGCGTGCCCACTACAGGCTGCGCGCATACAGTGCACTTAGTGGTTTCAACGCGCAGGTAAGTATGGAAGATTTTACACATAAAAAAAGGAGTAAGACACACTTTTAACAAGGTAAGTAGTGAATTAAGTATTATTTTGAATTTTTTTTAACAGGTATATCTTTTTTAGAGTCTTTAAAGAGAGGTAAGTTTATTTTTATAACTTTTTAAAAGATTTTAAATGTTTTCAAAAATTTAATTTTTTATTTAAAATGGTTAATTTATTTAACTATACTTATTTTATTAATGTGATGGTTTTTTTTTTAATTTAATTGAGGTTTAGCTGTTCTTTTGGGGGGCTATAGTATTCATAGCTTTCACAGCACTTATGTGAAAGTTATGAATGGAAGATGGTGTGCTGCCATTGGCTCTAACTGAGTCACGTGATCCCACAGCTCGCACGAATTAACTACGCCTGTGGGATACGCAAGCCCAGCACAGCAGCTGTCCAGAACATCAAGTTCGTGCGAGCTGGAACTGAAAAAGCCAACGCGCAGTGAGAGATCGCGGGGAAGCCTTACCCTCACACGAAGGCTTCCTCACGAATTTTTGGGCCATAGATTTATTACAGAACCGACATTCAGTTAACATTTATTATGGCAATCACAACTTTAATCGTTCAAAATACAAATAGCTTACATTATCTTATCAGAGATCCTTATTCTCAAATCTTAACTTTGTTACATTTCCACACTTCTACTTATTTCTTAAATAAGTGTACCTTGATCCCCGAGACTCAAAAGTTAAAAACTTACAGAGAATGTCTGTAAAGTTGAGAAACGCTTGTCTTCCCAGCGACGTCTGATTTTTCTGTCTGAGAAGCTTGTATTTTTATATCTTTTTTGGGTGGTTTATCCTTTGAAGTATTCCTGCTTGTGTAAGCTAATTGTATCAAGTCATTCTTTGCTGACTTTGTTCTATTCTTTACTGTCATTTCAGCTGTCAGTTTTTAGACTTGTGTCCTGTTTAGGTGTTTCCAAAACCATCATAAACACAATGACAGCAATGGTTTCTGTTTGATGCAATTCTTAGGAAGTCTTTCTATTGAATTTCTAATACTACTTTAACTGGTTATTTTCAGATGTTGTGACTCCTTGGTATTCCAAGTTCAATACAAGAACAATGTGATTGCTTGGTGTTTCCATTGAAGTAATATTTTCAAAGTCGTTCTGTTTGTGTACCTTTTACAACTTGTAAATTTAAAACACTTCTCTAGTATCTTCATGCATTTCTAATTTACTTCAATTGGTTTTTATCAGACCTTGGGACTCCATCTTTCAAGCTTAACATTAAAACTATTTGTTCAGCAGGCATTTCTTTTACTTGATGTCATTTCTTCAAAGCCTTCTGTAGGTATTATATTTACAATACATAAATTGAAAACACCATGGCCCAAAACTTCAGCTGAATACGGGAGAGTACGAACTGTGTACTCTTGCGTATTCGGTCCCGAAGTGCCGGTTTCCTGCATGCACTGCGCATGCGCGGGAAACCGGCACTTAGGGTATTGCTAAGGGGGCGGTTCCTAAGTGAACCGCGTGCTCACTACAGGCTGTGCGCACGCAGCGCACTTAGGTTTTTTTTCAGGTTTCAATGCGAAGGTAAGTATGGAAGATTTTACACATGAAGAAAGGAGGCGTAAGACCCCCTTTTAACAAGGTAAGTAGTTAATTAAGTATTATTTTAATTTTTTTTCAACAGGTTTATCTTTTTTAGAGACTTTAAAGAAAGGTAAGTTTATTTTTATAACTTTTAAAAAGAATTTAAATTTTTTCAAAAATTTAAATTTTTATTTAAAGTGGTTAATTTATTTAACTATAGTTATTTTATTAATGTGATGTTTTTTTAAATTTATTTGAGGTTTAGCTGTTCTTTTGGGGGCAATTTGTATTCATAGTTTTGACAGGTCTCCTGTCAAAACTATGAATGAAAGATGGTCTGCTGCCATTGGCTCTCCATGTCCCACGTGATCCCAGAGGTCGCATCGAACTAACTGCGCCTCTGTGACACGCACACACTGCGCGCCGGCACCAGGGAGAGGCCCAGGACCAGAAGTTCGTGTGGGCCCGAAACATAAAGGCAGGCGCGGTAGGTAAGATCGCGCCGGATCCTTACCCCCGCGGCAACCATTGAAGTCTAATTTCTGGGCCTTTAACTCAAGTGTTTACTTGTTTTCTAGCTATCTCAATTGGTTGCATATTTAATCATGTTTCCTGTTTCTAAGTTTAACATAAAACTATTTTACGACAGGTATTTCTTACTTGATGTCATCTTTTCAAAGGCACTTGTTTTTTTTAATGTTCTGTGCACCTGTTCGACGTGTTAGATTATAACACTTTACTTGAGTCATTCCATTGTTTTGATTCCAATGTCCAGATGCTCTGGAAGCAAACCTTTGCTTTATCAATAGGGCTTGTTTCTTGGTCAATAACCCATTCCCATTTCAAAGCCTGTGGTGTTTTACAACTTGTGAATAACTGATCTTTATCTCTGAAGACTGTATTGTGCCTACAGCCTGTGTTGCCGAGGCTTTCAGACTTTTAAACCCAGTATGCCATTTATTAATAATTTCAGAAATCTGTTTTTAGTATCGTGTATTTTTCTGAATCCTGGCTATTCCTTGACAACACGAGGTGAGGATGTGTATTTCTTTGAGAGTTCTGAACACACAACACAATTGTGGCGAGGACAAAGAATCCATGAAGGGCCAACAAATAAGGTGTGATGACATATGAGGCATTTTGGCCCCACCCAGCACTATCTCAGGTCCTGGGTTTATAGAACCTTCACCCGAACCTGGATATGTCAGAGGAGAGCTGTCTCTGTTGCCTACACTTCACTTCACACTGCCATGTTGCACCATCTGCTGCACAATGATTGACACACATCTGGATTAAGTTGAGCTCCTCCCATTAAAATGAAGGTTACCAAAGCATGGAATGGTAAGCCTTGGATGATGACCCAATTAGGTTGCCCCGAACAGCAGAAGAGGAGCATTACAGTGAAGCACATGGAGCTACCAGGCATCATTGGGATGTTGGAAGCGCAGTGAGTGTAAGCGCACTGCAATACTTTGAGAAAGCACAGGAGACTGGCTCTATTGATGCTGAGCCTTGCCCAGCCTTTATCAACCTTTTGCTGCCCCCATCTCCCACAACCTCTCCCGTCTCTCTGCTATTATCTGCGAAGCTTACTCTTTGCGTGGGCTCCGGGTTTTCAGTATGGATGTCTCTCTCTCTCAGGTGCAGTTGTCTGTCAGTGGTTGTGTGCAAGAGACATTGTGGGGAGAGACATTGTTAAAGGAATGTCAGTGGTATGGCACTTGTTTCCCCATGTGAGTACATGCATCCCATGATGATAAGGCCTGGAGGCGCATTGTCCCTTTAAATAAACAGTCCTCGAAGACTGAGCAGAACCCTTTGTGGCAAACTATGTGAGTTGACAGAATGGTTGTGAGTTCAACAAGTTCTTGAGTGTTTGCCGAGGTTTCCCTTTGCATAAATGAATTTCCCTGACAACCAGCTCATGACAGAGAAAGAGAATGAGAAGTAAGGAGGTGAGTGAAGCCTTTATCTGTGGTACAGGATGTGGACTGACAACAATGCATTGACTTACCTAGCCAGGCCTTGTGAGGTCATTAAACTCCTTCCTGCCCTGTGTGGGAATTCTTGGGGTGGTGGAGGTTGCACTGACTGCCCTTGCCACCTCCCTCCCTATAGCCTGATCCGCCCTCTTATGGGACTTCGGTGCCAAACAGACATGTCCTTCTCACCCTGACTTCAGCCACGTCTCCCTGGATGCATCTGTCAATCTGGGAACACTTCCTGCTGCTGACCCGAGAGGCTCCTCCTCCTTCAGACAGTATCCTTCCTGCTTGAAAAGTGATGCTGCCCTTGAACTATCTGCAGCTTTTTAAAGGCTACAGGAGCAATAAATTTCCCTCCTCCCCAGTGGTGGCAACCCAATCCTGGACACCGAATCCTCAGAGGAGCTAATTCCTTCTGAGGGTGCACCGTCCCAGGACTCGTGCATCCCATGCACCAGCGCAGATACCCGCAGTTCAGTGCCTTAAGTCTGCTTGCAGGTCCAAAGACATCAGGGAGCCTAGACTACCGCAGGATGAAAGGACCGTGGCAGCTCCCCGGGAATCTTACGCGCACAGCAGCGGTACATTGATGGATTGGAAGCCCTTGTGGTGACGAATAATCCTGGTTGATCTGGGGTGTACATATTGCCACGTGTGTGCAGTCGATGATGCCCTGCACCTGTGGGAATCCAGCCAGAGATGCAAACCTGAGCGCCCGCTCATTCTGACTAGCATCATCTCAGGCGATGTTGTATCTACCCCATCAAATCCCTTTAGCATCTTAAACACTTCAATTAGATCACCCCTCAACCTTCTAAACTCAAGAGAGTGCAAACCAAGTTTATGTAACCTGTCCACATAATTTAACCTTTTAAGCCCCAGTCTCATTCTGGTGAATCTGCGCTGCACCCCATCCAAGGACAATATAGCCTTACTGAGGTGCACTGCCCAGGACTGAATGCTGTCCTCCCGATGGTATCTGCGCTTCTCCACAGTTCCTAGTCTCTGCTTTATGACAACATCAAGTAAGCTTTATCTTCCTTGCAGGCCCCAGTGGAGCGAGTGGCAGCATCACTGGATCCTGCAGTATATCCCCAGCTAAGAAGCAGTCAGGGACCAGTCTGTGCCTCCTCCTCTACAGAGGCACAGACTACAGCTCTGGTGGCAGTAGGAGAGAGAATAGACATCACTACATAGCAGCTTCCAGACCTTGGGGGCTGCTGTCTCTCAGGGCTTTCAGGGTCTGAGAGCTACTATTACACCAGTCATTCCGCTGATCAATGGGGTGACAGATCCAGTTCCCTGTGGAATGGGACAGCTGGAATCCACCTGTCTGATCCTATTGTCTCTCAGGACAGCAGCACATGCCAGGCCTCTGGCCTCCCCCCTCAGAGCACCAGGCCAGGCATGGAGGTGAGACAAGGCTCCCCAGGGCTGAGACCCAGAGATACAGCCAGCAGCGGCTCCATTCCAGGAACAAGCCGCCACGACAGGAGGGCCACGTCAGTCCCATGACCCTTCAGTAGAGCAGGAGCAACCAATCGCCTTTTCCAATACTGGCCCTCAGCTTCCAGTCATTTGGTGCTGACATTCACTCATGTGATGAGTATTGTCTTGCTGCTTTAGGGGCAAAGAGGTCTAACATGTTCTCATGTTGTAGGATGGTTTGTGTATTGAGGGAATGTCCCTTAATCTGAAAGTGGGGGAGAAGGAGGTCAGGCTCTGATCTCAAAGGTAGACAGTGTTATACAGAAGAGTGGACTTCAGTGACGAGATGCGCTCTGATGCTCCTTGCAGCAGTCACTGAGGAGTCCTCTGACTGCAGGTCATCATGCTGCTCTCCTCCATGTAATTCTGGCTCCAATGAAGCCAGGGCCTCCTTAACAGAATGTAAAGGCCCACAGTGCGATGAGCCACTAGTGTCACAGGAATAAGTCAGGACTAGGTAGTGTAGCCCCTAGGGCCCTCGACACAGCTAGACCCTGTCTGTCCTCTGTCACCCAAACCCCCTGTGCTGAAATGTGTAGCAGTAGCACTACAATAGCAGAATGTACAGCCATACCAACACACTCCCTGCACCTGTGTCAGCCCCTCCAGTACCTTCCAAACAAAAAGTACAGCAACTGTACCGATATGTAAATCTGTAAGAGTCTGGTGTTTTTTAGAGATTAGAAGCCACATCTCCTTATCACTGTTCAGAATCGTTTGTTGATCACACCAGACACAAATGTATTTAGTAACCAGAGCCGGTGATCAGTATCTGTGCAGTATTATCAATCCACCTGATCCCAGTGTCACCATTCTGATAGTTTCCAGTATGAATAATTGGAGATCAAAGGTCTCTCTGATGGTTATTAAACTTACTCTCCTTCAGCTGTGAAATGTCAGTCCTAAGCTCAGCGACTGAGCTTCTTGTCTCCTCAGACGTTCCTGTAACCGAAAGAGGAACAACACTTGAGATCGTGTGGCACTGTTTGTAGAACAAGATCAATTTTGCTTTTGAACACGAGAGATTTTCACAGGAGAAAACAGGCAAAACTGTTTGCACTGTTTGGTGAGTTGGTAACTGGAGGGCATCAATTGAAGATTTGAAGATGATCAGCAACACAATGAAGGGAGAGGTTAGGAATTGTTTTATGCAAACCGTTTTTAAGACCTGGAATGGTCGACCAGAAATAGTGATGGAAGCTGAATCCAGAGAAGAATCCAGCTTCTAAAAGTGACTTGGTTAGATATTTCAAATAGGAAAGTTAGAAAAGTACGGAGAAAGTACAGGTGAAAGAGACAAAGTGGACAGCTCTCTCAGAGAGCGGGCACACGTGATGGGCTGAATGGCCTCCTCATGTGCTGTTAAATTTTATTGATTTTAATTGTACAGTACATGGACACTCATATATTATCTATTTAATTTTCTTCTCTGGGAATTGTCCCAATGTGTTCACAGCATAAAAATCTGTCGTGCTTTTATAATCAGTCCATGGGAAATGTGAACCAATCAAATCCACTTATACTTGATTGGTTCAACCAATCAAAACACACTCCAGTGTCACATGCACTGGACATCAATCCTCGAAGAATGAGCAGACCGTCTGAAAAACTAGAGACCCCTTTGAACTGGAGATCCTGACTGGCATTTAACACTTACTGTTACTCTTTATCTGGGAAAGTTCCATCTTGAAATCGGTCAATGATGCTTTCATTTCACTAAACATCTGTGGAACTGAAATGGAAAGACAGCTTTAGCTCCCAACCCAGAAACACACCGTGGCACAGGTTAGAATAGTTTGTACACAAATGGCATCTAAGAGGCTGTTCTGATACCAGATTGGAGTTTAATGATATTGTAAATAGGCTAATGGTCCCGTCACCATCATTATTCTTACTTGCTGTTGACTTTGATGTTTCCTCTTACACGAGGTGAGGATGTGTATTCCTTTGAGAGTTCTGAACACACAACACAATTGTAGGGAGGACAAGGAGAAAGCGCAGGTTTTAGGGCTGAAGTAGGTTACAGAGATAGGGAAAGGCTAGGCCATGAATGGATTGGGGGACCTGGAGCCAATGTAGTTCAGCAAGGACAGGGGTGATAAGTAAGTGAGTGAGACTTGGGATGTTGGACATGATATGGGCAGTAGAGTTTTGGATGAGCTGAAGGTTACGGAGAGTGCAACAGTGGAGGCCGGGCAGGAGAACAGCCGAGTCTGGAGGGGACAGAGGCAATGGATGAGGGTTTGAGCAGCAGGTGGTGGGTGATGTTACGGAAGTGGAAGTAGGCAGTCTTCGCGATGGAAAGGATATGGGGTTGGAAGCTGAAGTCGCTGAGGTTTTGAACATTTTGGATCAGCCTGAGATAATGGCCCCAATAATAACTCCGCGGTGTGTTTGGAGTGGGGGGGTGCAATATCGGGTGGGAAACCCGGGAGGAATTTCAGCACCTCTGTCTGTGGCATTTTAACATAGCTACCTCATGATCATTTTCTTCCGAGTTTGACGTCGAATGCGCGGCACCGGGCGTGGTGCGGACCTGCCTGACATAATCTCAACTCCAGTATTTAAAGGTCCATTCCAAAGATGGAATTTGGAGGAGTTGGGAGTTTTTGTCTGGAGACAGCCATCGTACAAGATGGACTCAGGACGCTCAAAGGCTGCGTCCCACTTTAAAGATGCATCGCTCGATGTACTGCTGAATGCTGTCAGGAGCTGGAGAGAGATCCTCTTTGCCAGTAACGGGAAGAAGAAACCTGCTGCTGGCACAAAGGAGGCATGGCTGGAGCTGGCCCAGGAGGTCAGCAGCAGGAGCATTGTGCCACGCTCCTGGATTCAGTGCAGGAAGCGCTAGAATGACCTAACAAGGTCAGGAAGGCTGAGTACAGTTCCACATTCACCTGCATCCTGTTGTGCACATCATCTCCACAATGCCCCCCACCACCCCAACCAGCTCTGCCTTGTCAAGCCTACTCCATCACTTTATTCCTCACACCCACCTACCTTGCAAGTGCACCCATCCTTCTCATTCTATGCTCTTCCTCACATCCCATCTATCCATCCATCGCTGACACTCACCCTGATCCTTATGCAATTTGATGCCTCTCCCCGATAGTCACCCTCACCAAATGCTCTCCATCCATCGGGTGAACACATGCCATTACAGTCACTCAAAGCTCTGTTCTTTCCCCCATTGCAGTAGAAGAGAGCACCGAACATGAGGGTGAGGGAGAGAACTGGAGCCGAATTCTCAGAGGAGCTAATTCCTTCTGAGGGTGCACCGTCCCAGGACTCGTGCATCCCATGCACCAGCGCAGATACCCGCAGTTCAGTGGGCCAGTTAGACAGATAGTTAGTTTTCACCTGGTCACTCACAATTCACAAGTGAGCAAGAGCAGACAGTGGTGGCAGAGACAACAGCGGAGAGTCCCCGTCGGAGGGTGAAACCCGCTCCAAGCTCTGCTCAGCTCGACATAGATGCTGCACCCATCAATGAAAAGGCGAATCATTGAACAGCAGCAAAGTGCGATGTACTGACAGGCCTTCCACTCACTGTCCACGATTGCAGAGAGAAGGGATAATCACAGAATCCCCACAGTGCAGATAGAGGCCATTTTGGCCCATCGAGCCTGCACCGACACATATCCCACCCTATCCCCGTAACCCCACGCATTTAAGTCTGCCTCAAGAATGAGTGGATTGATATCGCAGGGAATTGCAATGATGTCTTCTTGCATGGATAGATTGGCCAACTCCATGGAACATCAATCAAGGCAATCAAATGAGTCCATGCAGCCCTTGATCACAACATCTCTGGATACATTAAATAGGATGACAGATACCTTAGCCTTGGCCTTACAGCACTCCACCAAAGTGCTCTCCACCACAGTGGTAGCAGTCAAATACGGCTGGGCCATGAGAGGGATGAGGGTGAAAGGAGACATTGAAGTGGGGACGCCAAGGGTATGCACATGGTGTTTGAGAAAATGTTAGGTTGTTAAGTTTCCGTTGTTTAGGACAATCACATACAATGTATTTGCACCACTTTCCCGTGTTGCCCATTCTTGGTTGCTGGGTGGCAACTCACCTTTTCAGTTGCTTGTTGATGAATGGGAAGACATGAACTAACGGGGATCAATGGATGTGCAATGGGTGATTGGTTGTTTATAGGATGGCTTTGCTTTAGTGGGATTGCGGAGAGGAGCGAGGAGAGTGGCTGTTGGGTGTGATTGCTACATTGGTCCAGTGCTGGCACCTAACTGAACCTTACAGCTATAAGTGAATCCCTGGCACTCGGGCAGCAGTGTGAGTGGCTGGTGCTGCATTGGGGTTGCCATATTCCTCTTGCTCCTGCTCCTCTTCCTCCTCGGATCCGCCTGTAGATGGTGTGCACTCAGCGCCTTGTTCCTCCTGCGGTTCCTATCCTGCGCAATGATGTGCAGAGTGCAGCACACCACGATCATTCTGGACACCCTGGCTGGTGCGTATTGAAGGGCAACTCCAGATCTGTCCAGGCACCTGAAGCGCATCTTGAGCATGCCAATTGCTTGCTAAGTGACACATCTGGTTGTCATATGGCTTTCGTTGTACTGCTCTTGGGCTTCATTGATGGGTTTCTCACGGGTGTCATCAGCCAAGTTTGAAGGGGGAATCCTTTGTCTCCCAGCAGCCATGCCTTAATTCTGCTTGCAGCTCCAATGACGTCAGGGAGCCTGGACTACCACAGGATGAAAGCACCGTGGCAGCTCCCCGGGAATCATGGGCGTACCTGCATAAACCTTTTCTTGCAGTTGCACAGCAGCTGCACATTGATGGATTGGAAGCCCTTGCGGTTGACAAATACTCCTGGTTGATCTGAGGTGCACAGATTGTCACGAGTGTGCAGTCGATGATGCTCTGCACCTGTGGGAAGCCAGCCAGAGATGCAAACCTGAGCACCCGCTCATTCTGACTAGCATCATCTCAGGCGATGTTGACACAATTGCCAGCCTTGGCAAACAGGCCATCACTCACCTGTCTTATATTTTTGTGGGCCACCAACTGGGAGATCCTGGATATGTCTCCAGTAGCGCCCTGGAAGGATCTGGAGACAAAAAAGTTGATGGCTGTGGTCACTTTTACAACCACTGGTGGCCAACCAGGTCCAGAAGGGAGCAGGTCTCCTTCTAGGAGGCTGCAGATGCCTGCCACCACCTGACGTGACAACCTGAGCCTCCTGAAACACTGCTGTTCGAACATGTCAAGGAAACTCAGCTTCTGCCTGTACGCCCTGTGTCGCGGGTAGTGCCCCCTCTGCTGCCCCCTCTCTGTGCAGTGCCCCCTCTGCTGCCCCCTCACTGTGCAGCGCCCCCTCTGCTCCCTCTCTGTTGCTCCCCTCTCTGCTGTCCAGCTACAGGTCCCTCAAGAGCAGTTTTGATAGGTGGTCAGTACATGCGGAGAGGGAATAATTCATGTCAATTAGCATGGCGGCCAGGAAGGGAAGTTGGGTGGTCAGCTGTTTGGTGGAAAGGAGGTCAAGAGAGCAGGGGGTGGGGCTCATGGACAAGCTGAGATCAGAGAGTGCAGCAGGGAGATAGGAGATAAACTAGACAAAGACACCGGATCAGCGCTCAGTCAGGGAAGAGCCTGGGGGCAGGTTTGGCCCAGTGTGCTAGGGGAAGGTGTGGAAGCAGCAGAGGCAGCTGAACGGATGGTCTCAATCTTAGTGACAAAGAAATCCATGAGCTCTTCGTAATTGTTGTTGCATGTGAGGAAGGAGTGGGCATGGGAGAGGGGTTTCAGGAGATGGTTGAAAATGGAGAAAAAAGAGATGGTTTATCTTTGCCATTCAAGGTGATCCTGGAGTAGTGGGTTGCTTTGGCAGAGGACAGTGAGGTCCCATAGCACTTGATCTGTTCCTGCCAGATCTGGTGATGGACGGCTAAACTCGTTGTGGGCCAGAGATGCTCAATCTGTGTCCCTTGGGATTGAAGGAGCAAAGGTGAGGGTCATGTCAGGGGGAATGATGAGGGCAGGAGCGAGTAATAGTTTTGTTGGGGACAAGACCATCAAATGTGGAGGTGAGTTTCTGTTTGAGCAGATTGATAGCTGCAGAAGTATAATGGTGAGTGCAGAACTAACGTCTAGACAGTTGGCAGTTTCAAAGTGCAGTTGTCAGTAACATGGAGGAGAGTTTGTTTCAGGAATGGATGCAGAAGGCAGTGGGGTTGGAAGAGAGTTAGGAGGTGCAAGGAAGGGGTAGGAAATGATTTAATCAGTGATCAAGACCATGGAAGTGGGAGGCTTCATGAGATGGAAAGATCAAGCGTCTGGCCATGATTATGGGGAGAGAATTTCTATGGAGAGAGAGGTTTGGGGAGGACGGGCGGGCAGTGAATTGAGAGGAAAGAGGGCGAGGATAGCTGAGATGGAGATTGAAATCACCAAGGATGAGAAAGTGTTCCATGCAGAGGCTGAGAGAGGAAAGCAGGATGTCTATCTCAATGAGAAACTCGGCATTGGGCTTGGGTGGGGTTGGTAGAGAAGACAGATTCTAAAAGAGACAAGAGGCGTGGAGCAAGGTGAGGCGGTCGAAGGAGGAGAAGGTATCAGTCGAATAGGGGGAGAGACCAAAGTGTAATTTGGTGGTAAGAGCCTCACCATTACCATGGCAGTTTGGGTGGGGCACGTGGTGGAAGGAAAATCCGGCAGGGAGGCTTCAGTAAGGGGCAAAGTCTCACCACCGGTGAGCCGAGTTTCAGTCAAAGCCATGAAGTCAATGCAACCATCCGCAATAAGGTCGTGGATGGCAAGGGCCTTGTTCACGAGCGAGTGGACATTCTGGAGGGAGGTGTGGAGGGGGCAGTGAATGCTCATCTACAGGCGAAGTATAAGGGGCAGTATTGTGTGAGGTGAGCACTGGTTTTTCAGCTTTGTTGGTTTCTGGCTAGTGGGTTACTTTTCTCCTCCGCATCTCACCTACGGTGACCTCCAACTTTGCCATCAACTTTCGGCTCCGCAACCGATTCTGCACATCTCCTGGATCTTCATTCCCCTGGAAATAACCTCCCTCCTCCAATTCTCTACCCTTCGAATAGCTTCTGGATTTCACTCGGCGGCTAAACCTGCCTCAACTTGGACAACATTTCGTCGAAGCTCCATGCCAACTCTACCCTATCTATGTCAACTTTATCCTTCCACGGGACCTCTGACTTTGACTCTGAACAGACGTGACTCCAGGATTGTATGTTGCCTCCCTGGTGCCAGGGTCAAGGATGTCACTGAACGGTTGCAGGGCATTCTGAAGGGGGAGCGCGAACAGTCAGAGGTCATGGTTCACATTGGTACCAACGACATGGGTAGAAAGAGGGATAAGGTCCTGCAACAAGAATTTAGGGAGCTAGGTAGCAGATTAAAAGCAGGACCTCAAAGGTTGTAATCTCTGGATTACTCCCGGTGCCACGTGCTAGTGAGTATAGGAATAGAAGGATAGAGCAGATGATTGCGTGGCTAAAGCATTGGTGCAGGATGGCGTGCTTTAGTTTCCTGGCTCACTGGGTCTGCTTCTGGGGAAGGTGGGACCTGTACAAGTCGGACGGGTTGCACCTGAACTGGAACGGGACCAACATCCTTGCGGGGAGGTTTGCTAGTACTGTTGCGGGGTGGCGGGTTAAACTTACTTGGCAGGGGGATGGGATATGGAGTGGAGCTATAGTAGGGGGTGATGCACAGCCAAATATAGAGAAAAAAACAAGTCAGCCTGGAAGGCAGAGCAAATATGTAATGGCACAAGGGAGTATGGCAAGGCTGGATGGCATTTATTTTATTGCAAGGAGTCTTGCGAGTAAGGCAGATGAATTGAAGGTGTTGATAAACACATGGGAGTATGATATTGTTGCTATCACAGAGACATGGTTGAGGGAGGGGCAGGACTGGCAGCTCAATATTCCGGGGTATAGAATCTTCAGGCGAGACAGAGGGGGTTGTAAAAGAGGAGGGGGTGTCACAATATTAATCAAGGAGTCAATTACTGCTGGAAGGAGGGATGATATCTTAGAAGATCCCTCTAATGAGGCCATATGGGTAGAACTTAAAAACAAAAAGGGGGCAAGCACTTTGCTGGAAGTGTAGTATAGGCCCCCAAACAGTCAGGGGGCGATAGAGGAACAGATATGTAGGCAAATCTCAGAAGTGTAGAAATAATAGGGTAATAATAGTGGGGGATTTCAACTTCCCCAATATTAACTGGGATAGTCAGAGTGTGAAAGGCTTAGAGGTTGCGGAATTCTTAAAGTGCATCCAGGAGAGTTTTTTGAACCAGCATGTAGAAAGTCCGACAAGAGTGGGGGTGGTACTGGACCTAATTCTAGGGAATGTAGCCAGGCAAGTGGTAGAAGTTTCAGTAGGAGAGCATTATGGTGACAGTGACCATAATTCGGTGAGATTTAAGGTAGCTAAAGAAAAGGACAAAGATGGACCGTAAATAAAGGTTCTAAATTGGGGGAAGGCCGATTTTAATATGATAAGGCAGGATCTGGCCAAAGTGGACTGGGATCAGCTACTTGTAGGAAAATCCACATCAGAGCAGTGGGAGTCTTTCAGAAAGGAAATAGAGAGAGTACAGTGCCAACATGTTCCCGTAAAGGTCAAGGGTGGGACCAACAAGCCCAGGGAACCCTGGATGTCAAGGGATATACAAGAATGGATTAGGAAAAAAAGGGAGGCTTTTGGCAGATACAAAGGACTAAAAACAGTGGAAGCCCCAGAGGAGTATAGAAAGTGCAGGGGTGTACTTAAAAAAGAAATTAGGAGAGCGAAGAGGGGGCATGAAAAAACACTGGCGGGCAAAATAAAGGAAAATCCCAAGGTGTTTTATAAGTATATTAAGGGCAAGAGGATAACCAGGGAAAGAGTAGGGCCCATTAGGGACCAAAGTGGCAATCTGTGTGTAGAGCCGGAAGATGTAGGTGAGGTTTTAAATGAATATTTTGCATCTGTGTTCACTATGGAGAAGGACGATGTAGGCATAGAAATCAGGCAGAGGGATTGCGATATACTTGAACAAATTAGTATTGAAAGGGAGGAGGTACTAGCAGTTTTAGCGGGCTTAAAAGTGGATAAATCCCCAAGCCCAGGCGAGATGTATCCCAGGCTGTTGTGTGAGGCAAGGGAGGAGATTGCAGGGGCTCTGACACAAATTTGCAGAACCTCTCTGCCCACAGGGGAGGTGCCAGAGGACTGGAGGACAGCTAACGTAGTACCATTATTCAAGAAGGGTAGTAGGGATAAACCAGGAAATTACAGGCCAGTGAGCCGAGCATCAGTGGTAGGGAAATTATTGGAAAAAATTCTGAGGGACAGAATTAGACTCCACTTGGAGAGGCAAGGATTAATGAAAGATAATCAGCATGGCTTTGTCAGGGGGAGATCATATCTAACCAATTTGATTCAATTTTTCGAGGGGGTCACTTCGTGTGTGGATGAGGGTAGTGCAGTTGATGTAGTCTACATGGACTTCAGTAAGGCTTTTGACAAAGTCCCACATGGGAGACTGGTCAAGAAGGTAAGAGCCCATGGGATCCAGGGCAATTTGGCACATTGGATCCAAAATTAGCTTAGTGGCAGGAGGCAGAGGGTGATGGTCGAAGGTTGTTTTTGTGACTGGAAGCCTGTGTCCAGTGGTGTACCACAGGGATCGGTGCTGGGTCCTTTGCTGTTTGTAGTGTACATTAATGATTTAGATATGAATGTAGGACGTATCATCAGTAAGTTCGCAGATGACACGAAAATTGGTGGAGTGGTAAATAGCGAGGAGGGAAGCCTCAGGCTACAGGACGATATAGACGGGTTGGTTAGATGGGCAGAACAGTGGCAAATGGAATTTAATCCTGAAAAGTGTGAGGTGATGCATTTTGGGAGGACTAACAAGGCAAGGGAATACACAATGAAGGGTAGGACCCTAGGAAGGACAGAGGATTAGAAGGACCTTGGTGTGCATGTACATAGAACCCTGAAGGCAGCAGGACAGGTAGATAAGATGGTTAAAAAGGCATATGGGATACTTGCCTTCATTAGCCGAGGCATAGAATATAAGAGCAGGGAGGTTATGATGGAGCTGTACAAAACGCTAGTTAGGCCACAGCTGGAATATTGTGTGCAGTTCTGGTCGCCACACTATAGGAAGGATATGATTGCATTGGAGAGGGTGCAGAGGAGATTCACCAGGATGTTATCTGGGCTGGAGCGCTTCAGCTATGAAGAGAGACTGGACAGGCTGGGGTTGTTTTCCTTGGAGCAGAGAAGGCTGAGGGGGGACCTGATTGAGCTGTACAAAATTATGAGTGGCATAGATAGGGTAGATAGAAAGGAACTTTTCCCCTTAGTAGAGGGGTCAATAACCAGGGGGCATATTTTCAAGGTAAGGGGCTGGAAGTTTAGAGGGGATTTGAGGATAATCTTTTTCACCCAGAGGGTGGTTGGAATCTGGAACTCACTGCCTGAAAGAGTGGTAGAGGCAGGAACCCGCACAACATTCAAGAAGCATTTAGATGAGCACTTGAAACGCCATAGCATACAAGGCTACGGAGCAAGTGCTGGAAAATGGGATTAGAATAGACAGGGCTTGATGGCCGGCGCGGACACGATGGGCTGAAGGGCCTCTTTCTGTGCTGTATGACTCTGTGACTCTATGACTCCTATTGTCTCCTATTTTTTCCCTGTTAATACCAGGAAATATGTATCCCAATAATTGCGACATAACCAAGCCTATGAAACTTGAGTTTTCCCTGTGTCCATTCGCGTGCGCACTTTGGCTGCTGCTCCGGACCCGAGCCGATCACTTCTATTTCCACTTTTTTCTCCCAATTTTTTTTCTTTCTTCCCATCCTTGACCGTTCTATCCTGTCATCATGCCTCCTTTCATTTCTCCTCTCTCGGGTACTCTGCCCATCCAAATCATTACCACAACCCTTCATTACACTTCGACCTTCTTAATCTCCTTACGCTGTCCCAGGCTTGACTCCCTCTTAGAGAAACCTACAGCTTCCCTCTGTGCCTCTCTTGGAATCCTGCGAAGGGCCCATCGAGTCACTCGTCGCTGCCTCCTCACAAGCAGCAACCCCAACTGCCCCAACTCTCACGCCAACCTTCCCGCTCAGCGCGCCCGCTGGGGGCTAATCTTGCCAACCTCCTCCCTTCCAACTTACCCCTCCCAGTGCTGACCCTGTGGATTCTGGCAGTGGATCAGCAATCTTTGCATCTCCCTCCAGAATGTCCATTCACTTGTGAACAAGGCCCTTGTCATCCATGAGCTTATCGTGGATGATTACATCGACATCATGGCCTTTGCAGAAATCTGGCTGAGGGGTGGATGACACCTTCCCCCCTAAATGAAGCCTCCCTGCCTGGCCATACCTTCCACCACTTGTCCCGCTCAGACTGCCATGGTGGCGGTGTGGCTCTCATCACCAAATCACACCTTGGTCTGTCCCCCTACTCCTCCGCCACTTTCTCCTCCTTTGAGCTTCTCACCTTGTTCCACCTTCTCACCTCTCATTTAAAATTCTCATTCTCTACCGCCCACCCAAGTACCATAAAAATGTTATCACCGAGATATCTTCACTGCTTTCCTCGCTCAGCCTCTGCAGCAAGCGATTTCTCATCCTCGGTGATTTCAACCTCCATCTCAATTCATCATGCTCTCTCTCCTCTGAGTTCACTAGCCTCCTATCCTCCCTTAATCTCTCCCTCCATGTAAACTCCCCAACCCATATTCATGGCAACCCCTTTGATCTTACCATCTCTCGTGGCCTCGCTACTTGCATCATTTCAATCACAGATGAGGCCATCTCTGACTACTTCCATGTATTGCTCTCCACCCACATCCCCCTTCCACCCTCCCCCCACCTGCCCCCAACCCTACTTCCTTCTGTGTTCACTCCTGGAAAATACTCTCACCCAAATCACTTGCAACTGCACTTACGAAATCCAAACTGTCCAGTCTTTGGCCCTCCATTCACCAGGACATTTCAGCAACTACCGATCTGCTCAACCACACCCTTACCACCAACTTTGATGCCCTTGTCCCTATTAAAACCATTAATCTCGCTCACCCTAGCCACTCCCCCTGGTATGGCCCTTATCCGCGACCTTAAGTCGAAGGGACGCAGACTTAAACGGATATGGTGGACAACTGGTTTAGCCATTCACCGCCAGATCTGACTGGACCACATAAATCGGGTCCTGCTCTCATCTGCCAAATCTTCTCACTATTCCAGGATCATTCTGGAATGCAAAATAACCCCCGGCTTCTTTTCTCTACTGCAAACCATCTTCTTAAACCCGCTCCCCATCGCCTCCTCCGTCACCTCCAACAACAAGTGCGAGGAGCTCATGAACTTCTTTGCCTCTAAGGTTGAGACCATGCCTCTGCCACTTCCTTTTGTTCCCCAGGCCAAACTTCCTCTAAGTATCCCCCTTGCCCTCACCCTGAACTCGCATCTTTCTCCAGTTTCTCTCCGATCTCTCCTCATGATCCCTCTGCTCTGATCTTGTCCATGAGACCCATTTCCTGCTCCCTCCACCCTATTCCCACTAAACTGCTGACCACACAACTTCCTTTTCTGCCTCCCATGTTAGCGGATATTGTAAACGGTTCTCTCTCCTCAGGTACAGTCCCCCTCTCCTTCAAATCTGCCATCATCACACCACCCCTCAAAAAACAAGCCCTTGACCCCTCCGTCCTTGCAAACTACCGCCCCATCTCCAACCACCCTTTCCTCTTCAAAGTCCATGAATGTGTTGTCGCCTCCCAAATCCGTGCCCATCTTTCCTGCAACTCCATGTTTGAATCCCTCCAATCAGGTTTCCGCCCCTGCCACAGTCCCGAAACGGCTCTTATCAAAGTCACAAATGGCATCCTTTATGACTGTGACAAAGGTAAACTTTCCCTCCTCATCCTTCTCAACTTGTCTGCAGCCTTTGACACGGTGAACTACTCCTACCTCCTCCAGCCCCTCTCCACCATCGTCCAGCTGGGTGGGACTGCACTCTCCTGGCTCCATTCTTATCGATCTACTTGTAGCCAGAGAATCACTTGTAATGGCTTCTCTACCCGCTCCCGCATCGTTACCTGTGGTGTCCCCCAAGTATCTATCCTTGGCCCCCTCCTATTTCTCATCTACATGCTGGCCCTTGGCAGCATCATCCAAAAACAAATCCGATTCCACATGTACGCTGACGACATCCAGCTCTACCTCACCACCACTTCTCTCGACCCCTCCACTGTCCCTCAATTGTCAGACTGCTTATCTGATATCCAGTATTGAATGAGCAGAAAATTCCTCCATTTGAATATTGGGAAGACCGAAGTCTTTGTCTTTGGTCCCCGCCACAGACTCCATTCCCTAGCCACCAACTCCATTCCTCTTCCGAGCATCTGTCAGAGGCTGAACCAGACTGTTCGCAAACTTGGTGTCATAATTGACCCTGAAATGAGCTTCCTACCACCTTCCAACCACATATCCACACCATAACTAAGACCGCCTATTTCCACCTCCATTACATCGCCCGTCTCCGCCCCTGCCTCAGCTCATCTGCTGCTGAAACCCTCATCCATGCCTTTGTTACCTCTAGACTTAACTATTCCAATGCACTCCTGGCTGGCCTCCCACATTCTACCCTACGTAAACTTGAGGTCACGGTCGGCTGCCCATGTCTGAAATCACACCAAGTTCCATTCACCCATCACCCCTGTGCGCGTTGACCTACATTGGCTCCTGGTTAAACAACGCCTCGATTTTAAAATTCTCATCCTGGCCTCTTCAGCAGCCCTGATTTTAATCGCGAAACCATTGGTGGCCGTGCCTTCAGCTGCCTAGGCCCGAAGCTCTGGAAATCCCTGCATAAAACGCTCCGCCTCTCCGCCTCTCCCTTGTAATTTAAGACGCTCCTTAAAACCTACCTCTTTGACCAAGCTTTTGGTCACCTGCCCTAATATCTCCTTATGTTGGCTCGGTGTCAAATTTTGTATAAATGTGTCACAGTGCCAGGAGAGTAGGCTGGGTTGGAGTAGGAATTGTGATTTGATCAATGAAAGGTGACCTGACTGGGTGATCGGAAGGGGAGTAGACAGGGGAGAACAGAGGAGCCAAGAGAAAAAATGGAGGTAGAAGTAATGGACTTGGGTCTGGAGTGACATGGAAAACACACAAGGGAATGGAGATAAAAGTCCTGAGCCCAAAGCTTCCATTGACCCTGTTGAGGGGACAGAAGTGAAGCGGGGCGGGACTTCTCGCTGCTCTTTTTCTGTCTCCTTGATCCTCTCCCAAATCCTGTGGATGGGGTCATTGGGATATCCAAGGTGGGCAGAGACAGCTGTAGTTCCCCAATGGAGTTGTTCGCCCCACGGAGGAGGTGGATGTTGGAGTGGCTCCCTTAAACTTCATGATGGGACCCAGAGGCCCAAATCCAAAGATAAGTGTTTGAAATTGCTGAGCTGCCCCTCAGGGAACAGAGGGTAAACTCTGTGAAGATAATCGGTCCTTTCAGGATCAATCACCTCTGTGTTCATTATTCATGGAACTTCTCCAGGACACACTGGACCCGCGCTCGCTCTCAGCAGCGTGCCTGTCACTGGGTCTATCAGGGACACCATGGGCGGAATTCCTGGACGTGTCCTGGAAAGCCCCAGACATGCCCCCAGTCAGTGCGATGTAACGGGGCTGGTCTAAGCGGGGCAGCCCCTCAATTCAGCACAGTTTCCCAGGGAAATTGAAAGGGGTGGAAATTCTGCGGATCTGGGCTCCACACTAATAGCAATCACCAGTCACATTGCAGTTCTCCACATTCCCACAGATCAGAATTTCTACCCTCGTAAATCCTTTTAAAAGGGAATTAGACAGTTGCTTGAAAAAGAGGAAGATTAAAGAGTGCGGGGAGCGAGCAGCAGTGGGATTAGACTAGGTGGCTCCCATGGTTCAAATTTTTACATTTACCTGTAAAGGCCTCTGCTTCTTGCCTTCGCAGCTGTACTGAGCGCAGGCTCCATCCAGTCAGGTATTAAAATAGCTTAAGGTTCTTTTGTACATCACAGGACTCCGAATTACATTTATTCATGAGGCTCCCGTCTGAGTCAAACAAGAGCCTCAACTGCCAAAGAAAACAGCAGCATTAAGATGTCCGCAGGCCAGTGAAAGAACAGGAAGTTTACTGCTTGGATTTTAAATCCCATTCCGTCCAGTTACTGCCGGGCAGAAGGAGGTAAAAGTCCCCCTAATATGTGTGTGTCGTTGCTCTAATGCAGTAAGGAGCTTCAGCCCCTCCCCAGGAGTGTAAAGATGTGTCCAATTCGCTGTTAGATCAGTGAGCCTGTATTTACTATAAGGTGTTGTTATGTGTCCTGCCCCACACTGTCGAGTAGGATCACCTTTACTATTACTGATCCCCAGTCCCACTTGGGCCAAATCTTGCTGGAGTGGGGCATCTCACGGCAGCGCCATTAGTTGGATTTTTCCTGCCCCCTTCAGCTCAAAGGTTTTTTGCTCTGTAACTTGCTGGAAGTTCGAGCTCATAGCGGCGCGGTGAGGGCAACAGGGCATCTGAGACCTGAGTGAACAACGGGACCAACAGTCTATCTCCTTAACCAATGAGATTTAAGGATTGAGAAATGAACTAGGAATGACTGAGAAGAGGGTGAATTCAATGCCAACAATAGATTGGATTAAGAGATAGAGAAGAAACAGACAGGAAGGAAAAGTAAGAAAAAAAATGTAACTTTCAAATTTAACATTTGTAAAATCTCCAAAAACTATTCACTACCTGAAGGAATGAGACTTCACAGTTTAATTGTTCACTTTCTGGGCCAGGGAGGTTGACTGGCACTCAATAACAATAATCATGTTGTTTAAAGGGTACCTATGCTGTTAATTACTAGACTTAATTTTCTGAGCAGAGTTTAATGGACAATTAATGCACAGATGCAGCAACTTCAGGAAACTCACGGGGAGGTTAAGGGCGAGATACCGTCTTCGCGAGGCTAACGGCGGAGTGGGGCAAATCGTCCAGCAAATTGTGGCGATTCGCAATTCACAGGGTATCTCTTCCTCGCCACAAGATGTCGGCCGATTTGTACATTAATAATGGCGTCCGTCATTCACACAGTTATTGTTTCAGCAAGTTCTGGCCCGATACCTACATTATTAATGCATGCTAATTGATGCACAGCTCTGAATTAGCTTTGTTAACTATCATTGCAGAATTCACAACAGTAAGTTCCATAGTTTAAAATGTCACAAATCTTACACAGTATAACTGCAGTGCCAAGAATCACTACAGACAGCAGGATGGAGAGACCCAGGAGAATGTAGATGACCAGAGGTGACCGTGTTCCACCGACAGGCTCTGCTGATCGGACACCACATTCTGCAAATTGTAAGTGAAAGTCATCACTGAAAGGATTAGAGGGAACCGTCTTGTGAAAAAGGCTCCAAACCTTTTCTCATTTGGACCTGGAGAAGAGGCAGAGGAGCCGAGTGTTGTTGTCAACACTGGAATGTTTTAAACTTTGCACCATTGGGCCTCTCGAACACACATTTCTTCAATTCAAGAACATTCATCAACAGCAGGTTAGAGATCTAAACTGGGCAGGAAACTGAAGTGATGCAAGTTATGGACAGTTACAAACAACAGGCACAAAATATCATTTACTCAGGTAATCCGAAGGGTACAAGGAATAAAGACCATTCGTTCATCTCACCCCTCTGTCCTCATCATTTCTTCAACATTTCACCATCCCTCATCCAGCATCTTTACATCATCACCTTCCTCACAGATTTCAGTGTGAGCCAACAACACCATCAGTTAAAGGGATGGTCACGGGGGGTTTCTGACCCCACTGCCTTATTTCACTGTGTGTTAACAACACCATCAGTTAAAGGGATGGTCACGGGGGGTTTCTGACCCCACTGCCTTATTTCACTGTGTGTTAACAACACCATCAGTTAAAGGGATGGTCACGGGGGGTTTCTGACCCCACTGACTTATTTCACAGTTCAGATACAAAATCCATCAGTTTTTCTGAAGTAGTATAATTTCCTGACAACACGTTCTCCCAACCAACGAGAAATGACCTTTTCACTGTTAATTGATCTGAAGGTATTAATGAATTCGAGCTAATTAACTCAAACTGAATAAACTATACAATAATGATCAGATCACTGATGTGTACCTGGCTTCAACTCTTCCTGTTTTCCTCTGTCTCCTCTTAGTTGATCAGGACAAAAATTTCTGAGATTTTCATAACTGTCTAGCTCCATGTGATCAGCTGGATGAACTTCTCGTCTTTGAAGAATATGTGAGAGGCAATTAGAGAAATGAAACTTTTTGTCTCACTCAGTTCCTCTTGCTGCGCTTTCAGTGTTTCTCTGAAAAACCACAACTATAAATATTTTCTGATGGACACACACTTCTGCTTTTAGATAATGGGTTTAAATGACAATGCCCTGAACTGAGGACCTTGAGGAATCCGTCAGGCATTCCTGTCCTAAACGTGCTCTCAGACCAAGGGCTTTTATGCAGCTCTCTTTGGGTTTGTAGATATTCACTGTCGTAGGTTCTTTCTTCCGCCGCACAAGTGACTCCAGAATAGTATGTTGCCTCCCTGGTGCCAGGGTCAAGGATGTCACTGAGTGGCTGCAGGACATTCTGAGGGGGGAGGGTGAACAGCCAAATGTTGTGGTCCATCTCAGTACCAATGACATACGTAGAAAGAGGGTTGAGGTCCTGCAAGCAGATTTTAGGGAGCTAGGAAAGGGATTAATAAGCATGACCTCAAAGGTAGTAATCTCCGGATTACTCCCAGTGCCACGTGCTAGTGAGTACAGAAATAGGAGGATAGAGCAGATGAATGTGTGGTTGGAGAGATGGTGCAGGAGGGAGGGCTTTAGATTCCTGAGGCATTGGGACCAGTTCTGGGGTCGTGGGCCTTGTAAAAGCCAAATGGGTTGCACCTCAACAGGGCCTGGATCAATATCCTCGTGGGGCGGTTTGCTGGTGCTGTTGGGGAGGGTTTAAATTAGCTTGGCAGGGGATGTCAACCTGAGAGTATTTTCAGAAAGGAGGGAAGCAAAGCTGGAATTTAAAGCAGAAAATTAGAAAGTGAGCTTGGAAGGCAGAGGAAACAAAGGCTAGAAAATAGACACCAAAAGAGTTTGGCAGTGCTTAATGGTATATACTTCAATGCAAGGAGTATAGGGAATAAGGCAGATGAGCTGAGGGCACAGATAGACATGTGGAAGTATGATATCATAGCTATTACTGAGACATGGCTGAAAGAAGGGCAGGAATGGCAGCTCAACATTCCTGGTACAGGATTTTCAAATGAGATAGAGAGAGGGATAAAAAAAGGAGGGGGGTCACAATATTGTTTAAAGAAACTATTACAGCTGTGAGGAGGGATGATATCTTAGAAGGATCATCAAATGAGGCCATATGGGTTGAACTGAAGAACAAAAAAGTGCCAATCACACCGCTGGGAGTGTACTATAGACCCCCAAATAGTCAGAGGGAGATAGAAGAGCAAATATGTCGGCAAATTTCTGAGAAGTGCAAAAACAATAGGGCAGCAATAGTCGGGGATTTCAACTACTCCAATATTAACTGGGATAGAATCAGTGTAAAAGGTACAGAGGATGCAGAATTCTTAAAATGCATTCAGGAGACGTTTTTTAGCCAGTACGTAGCAAGCCCAACAAGGAGGGCGCGGTTCTGGACTTGGTTTTAGGAAATGAAGCTGGGCAGGTGGAAGGGGTATCAGTGGGAGAGCATTTTGGTGGTAGGATTTGTGCACAAACACCCCCAGGTCTCTCTGTGCTCGCACCTCCTTTAAAATTGTACCATTTAGCTTGTATTGTCTCTCCTCATTCTTCATAGCAAAATGCATCACCTCACACTTTACTGGTTGAATTTGATCTGCCATGTGTCTGCCCATTCCACCAGCCTGTCTATGTCCTCTTGACGTCTATTACTATCTTCCTCAGTGTTTACTCCACCTCCAAGTTTCATGTCAGCAGCAAATTTCAAAATTGTGCCGTGTACCTCCAAGTCCAAGGGCTAGAAATTCACCTCCTGTGTGCCTCCCATTAGCACCTCCAGGGGGCGATAACGGGGCGCAACCAGCTTTGCGACCGGGCGCGGCGATAGTACCGACGCCCGTGAAATTGACGTGGATGTTTGCGGCGGCGGTAACCACTAGCGCCACGATCTCCTGCGCCTGGAGATTGTGACATCATCCGGCTGCGCAGCGTCCCGGTAGCGCCTGGGATCTGAGCTTCGGTTCCGCCCCCTGCAGCATCGCCGGGCGATAACACCGACAGCTGCAGGAGGCGTTGTCAGGGAGGCCGGCCGCTTGGGGAGCGGTATTTAAAGGTAAGGCCGCTTGTGTCAATGAAACATTTGTTTTCACCCCTTAGGTTGTTTTTTTCACTTTTTCCTGTGCGGCGATTAATCAGCCCTGCACTCTGTTAGAATGCTTGGGACTGATCGTCATGGATCGTGGCTGCTGTCGGCGACGAGGGACATCGATTTAATGCAGAACCTGCACCAATGACCCTTCCCTTTAAGGGAGGGAAGGAGCCTCCGTTCCCGGCAGCACTGCCCTCGACATTGGGCAGCGTTGCGCTGCTACCGCCTCTCTTGTCGAACTTTAGCGCTCCAAGGGAAGTGGTAGCGTTTGATTTAGCGCTCCACTTCCTTCCTGGAGCACTAAACCCGAAGTTCGCATCGGACTCACTGACATAGCGCCCGGCGCTACTTTTTCGTTACCGCTAAGGGTATCGTCCCAAACTCAATTTCTCCCCCAAGTCTTTAATGTATATCAAAGACAGCAGTGGCCCCAGTACTGAACCCTGGGGAACACCACAGTATACCTCCCTCCAGTCCGAGAAACATTCACCACAACTCTCTGTTTTCTATCCCTGAGCCAATTTTGTATCCATGCTGCTGCTGCCCCTTTTATCCCATGGGCTTCAATTTTGCTAACAAGCCTCTTATGTGGTACTTTATCAAACGCCTTTTGAAAGTCCATCGACACAACATGAATTGCACTGTCCTCATCCACCCTCTCTGTTACCTCATCAAAAAGCGCAATCAAGTTAGTCAAACACGATTTGCCCTTAACAAATCCGTGCTGGCTCTCCTTTATTAGTCCATGCTTGACCAAGTGGCTGTTAATTTTCTCCTGGATTATTGTTTCTCAAAGCTTCCCCACCACCGACGTTATACTGATGAAAGGTCATCGACCTGAAACGTCAACTCTCTTTCTCTCTCCACGGATGCTGCCTGGCCTGCTGAGTTTTTCCAGCGTTTTCTGTTGTTATTACCGACGTTATACTGACTGGCCTGTAATTGCCAGGTTTATCTTTCTCCTCTTTTTTGAACAAGGGTGTAACATTTGCAATCCTCCAGTCCTCTGGTACCACCCCTATATCTAACGAGGATTGGAAGATTGTGGCCAGCACCTCCACAAATTCTACCTTTACTTCCCTCAGCAACCTAGGATGCATCCCATCCAACCCGGGTGAATTATCCACTTTAGGTACTGCCGGCCTTTCTATTGTCTTCTCTTTATCTATTTTTATCTCATCCAGTATCCTGACAACATCCTTGTTTACCGTAGCTTTGGCAAAGTCCTCTTCCTTGGTAAACATTGATGCAAAGTACTCATTTAGTACCTCAGCCATGCCTTCTGCCTCCACCAATAGATCTTCAGTTTGGTCCCTAATCGACCCCAGCACTCCTCTTACAACCCTTTCACTGTTAATATGCCGACAGAAGACCTTTGGATTCCATTTTATGTCAGCCGCCAATCTATTCTCGTACTGTCTCTTTGCCCTTTGTTTGCTTTTCACTTCTCCTCTGCACTTTTTATTTCATCCTTATTCTGCCTTGTATTATCAAGCTGACATCTGTCTTACGCCCCCTTTTGTCTGCTTTATCCTACTCTCTATCTCCTTATTCATCCAGGGAGCTCTGGCATTGGTTGCCCTCCCTTTCCCCCTTGTAGGAATGTACCTCGACTGTACCCAATCCATCTCCGCCAATTGCTCCATTACATTTCTGCCTGCCAGTCTTTGACTCCAATTTACCCAGGCCAGATCCCTCCTCAATTTGATGAAATTAGCCCTCCTCCATTTAAGTATGTTTATTCTAGACTGCTCCTTCTCCTTCTCCATAACTAATCTAAACCTTATGATACTATGATCACTATTCCCGAGCATCTATCGCTGATCCTGAGGAATACTGACTCTCCCTATACATACTTTCTTATCCCATCCTGGGGCCTACTGACACTCTCCCTTTACACACTTTCTTATCCATTCCTGGGGGATCCTGACACTTTCCCTTTATACACTTTCTTATCTCTGGTCCAGAAGCTTGTTTCTTACAAGAGGCTTGTTACGTATATTCAGGGAAATGGTAGAAGCAGAAACGTAGCAGAAAATCGGTTGTTAGGCAGGAAACAAAGGGTTTGGATTAATGGGCGTTACTCAGATTGGAGAAGGGTTGGAAGTGGTGTCCCAGGGGTCAGAGCTGGGTCCACTGTTGTTCCTGGTTTAAGATGATTTGGAATTTGGCAGAGAGCACAATCCCACAATGAATGACTAAAGACACAAAAGTAGGGGTTTTGCAACGAGTGAAGTAGGATATAAAAAACTTCAGGAAGACACAGACAAGATACTGAAATGTGCAGACAGGTGGCCGATGCAATATTATGTGGAGAAGTGTGAGATGATGCAGTTTGGGATGGAAATGAGAAGGAATGGGTTTATGTATGCAATGCAAAGACAGTGAAAGGTTGTGAATGAAGAGAGAGACCTGGGGGTTCAAACACAATTTTTTGATGGTCAATAACACCTTGAGATGTATAATGAGGGGCGTACTGGAGAAAAACAAGAAGTAGTAAATCCATACAAGGCAATGGTTAGGCCACAGTTGGAGATCTGTTTGCTGTTATGGGCATCCCATTATTAAAAGGACATTAAAGATATAGAGAGTGTACAGTGTAGAACCACCAGGATGATGCGAGGGATTGGAAGCTATAATTCTGAGGAGAGGCTTGAGATACTGGGACAATTTCTACTGGAGCAGAGAAGGCTAAAGAAGATTTAATAGTGGTTTTTAAAATTATGAAGGCTTTTGATAAGGTGAATAGGGAAAGAACATGAGTATAATAGCAAAATACTGCGGATGCTGGAAATTTGAAATAACAATAGAAAATGGTGGAAAGACTCAGCAGGTCAGGCAGCATCGAGGAGAGAGAAACAGAGTCAACGTTTCGGGGTTCGCCCATTGCCCAAACTTCAACCGTAGCAGGAGGGATAGAAAATCGGTTGCTGGCAGGAATCAAAGGGTTTGGTTTAATGGGCGTTACTCAGATTGGAGAAGTGTTGGAAATGGTGTCCCGGGAGCCAGAGCTGGGTCCACTGTTGTTCCTGGTTTAGATGATTTGGAATTTGGCAGAGAGCTGAATCCCACAATGACCGAAGACACAAAAATAAGGGTTTTGCAAAGAGTGAAGTAGAATGTAAAAGATTTCAGGAAGTCAGACAGCTTAGTGAAATGGGCAGACAGGTGGCAGATACAATTTCATGTGGAGAAGTGTGAGATGAGAGGTGAGAGAGAGAAACCAGGATGTTACAAAGCTGTTAGTCTAACATCTGTTGTGGGGAAGTTATTGGAAACTATAATTAAGGACAGAGTAACTGAGCATTTAGTGAAAGTTGAGCTGCTTAGAGAGAGCCAGCATGGACTTGTAAAGGGTAGGTCATGTTTAACGAACCTAATTGAATTTTTTGAGGAAGTAACTAAAGTAGTAGACAGGAGAATGTCTATGGATGTCGTTTATATGGACATCAAGAAGGCATTTGATAAGGTTCCACATAAGAGGCTGTTAGCTAAAATTAAAGCTCATGCAATTGAAGGAAAATTATTGACCTGGTTAGGAGATTGGTTTGGCGGTCGAAGGCAGAGAATAGGGATAATGGTTATGTACTTGAATTGGAAGGAAATGACTAGTGATGTTCCACAAGGATCTGTGCTGGGGCCTCAACTGTTGACTATATTAATGACTTAGATAGAGAGCCATATATCCAAGTTTGCCGATGACACAAAGGTTGGTGG
Organism: Squalus acanthias; assembly: GCA_030390025.1. Taxonomy (NCBI): domain Eukaryota; kingdom Metazoa; phylum Chordata; class Chondrichthyes; order Squaliformes; family Squalidae; genus Squalus; species Squalus acanthias. The sequence continues at coordinate 72,179 of JASTWF010000485.1, read as the reverse complement.
CATAGTAAGTGGTGCAGGTGGGAGCATAACATTTCACCGAGATATTGACAGATTAAGTGACGGGGCAAAACTGTGGCAGATGAATATGAACACTGGTAAGTGTGAGGTCATCCATTTTGGACCCAAAAAGAAGCGATCCGAGTACTTTTTAAATGGTGAAAAGCTAGGAACAGTGGGGGTCCAAAGAGATTTAGGGGTCCGTGTACACAGATCACAAAATGTAGTGGTCAGTTACAAAAAATAATCAAAAAGATGATGGAATGCTAGCCTTTATAATGAGAGGGGGAGAGTATAAAGGGGAGGAAGTTTTGCTGCAGCGATACAAAGCCCTGGTTAGACCACATCTGGAGTACTGTGTACAGTCTGGGCACCACAACATGGAAAGGATATATTGGCTTTAGAAGGATTGCAGTGCAGTTCCACCAGAATGTTACCAAGGCTCCAAGGGTTAAATTATGAGGAGAGATTGGATAAACTAGACTTGTATTCCCTGCAATATAAAAGGTTAAGGGGTGATTTAATTGAGATTGTTAGGATCTTGAAAGGAATTGATCGGGTAGATAGAGAGTAACCGTTTCCGCTGGTGGGAGAGGTTAGGACAAGGGGACATAACCTTAAAATCAGAGCCAGGCCATTCAGGGGAGAAGTAAGGAAACACTAATCCATAGAAACGGTGGTAGAAATGTGGAACTCTCTCCCACAAAATGTAGTAGATACTAGCTCAATTAATAATTTTACATCTGAGATCGATAGATTTTTGCTAGCTAAGGGTTTTAAGGGGTATGGAGCAAAGGCAGGTGGATGGAATTGGGATCCTTTCTCTCATAGAATGGCGGAACAGGCTCGAGGGGAGGAATGGACTACTGCTGTCCCTATGATGTAGTTTGGAATGGAAATGACAAGGAATGGGAATATACATGCAATGGAAAGACAGTGAAGGGTTGTGAATGAAGAGAGAGACCTGGGGGTTCAAACACAATTCCATGATGACCAATAGCATCTTGAGATGTATAATGAGGGACGTACTGGAGAAAAACAAGAAGTGATGAATCTGTACAAGGCAATGGTTAGGCCAGAGTTGGGGATCTGGGTTTTGTTTGCATCCCATTATTGAAAGGACATTAAGGCCATAGCGAGCGTACAGTGTAGATTCACCAGGATGATACACTTCCTCACAATTCTTTGCATTAAATCCTATCTGCCCCTGTCCGCCCGGTTCTGTATTACAAGGCAAGCTCTGTTTGAAGAATACAAGCATTCCCACATTTGCTCCTTTTCTGTTATTGTTCACCTGGAAGAACATGTCAGCACTGCCAGAGGGTCAGAAAAAGACAGGATCTCACAGCACCCTGAGATCTACTCAGCCTCCCAAGCACCATGATGGAGGATGCAACTATTGAGCTTGGGGAGTGGCACCGGGTGAGGAGGGACAAGTGCTGCCCAGATGGTCACATGGCTGCCATCAATGACCACCTTCTACCTTCTCAAAGTCAGCAGTGAACTAAAGTTGGTCGGCCAGATTGCGACAGAGCGCAATACTGGGAAATACTGCAAGGGAAACAGCACTGTGTTATTCTGCTCCCACTACTGGCCCCAGCATTAGAGACACGACAATCACCCCCTCCAAGAGTCAGTCCAATTCCCGGTTAGATTAGAGAGTTTATACTCGTGATACGGGATTGCTAACTGTCCTGTCCCGATAATGTCGGATTGGATCACCTTAAGTGTTATTATTCCTCAGTCTCACTACTGAATTAATATTACCTACATTATTAATGCATGCTAAATGATGCACAGCTCTGAATTAGATTTGTTAACTATCATTGCAGATGAACAGTAAGTTCCATAGTTTAAAATATCACAAAACTTACACAGTATTACTGCAGTGCCAAGAATCACTACAGACAGCAGGATGGAGAGACCCAGGAGAATGTAGATGACCAGAGGTGACCGTGTTCCACCGACAGGCTCTGCTGATCGGACACCACGTTCTGCAAAGTGTAAGTGAAAGTCATCACTGAAAGGATTAGAGGGAACCGTCTTGTGAAAAAGGCTCCAAACCTTTTCTCATTTGGACCTGGAGAAGAGGCAGAGGAGCCGAGTGTTGTTGTCAACACTGGAATGTTTTAAACTTTGCACCATTGGGCCTCTCGAACACACATTTCTTCAATTCAAGAACATTCATCAACAGCAGGTTAGAGATCTAAACTGGGCAGGAAACTGAAGTGATGCAAGTTATGGACAGTTACAAACAACTGGCACAAAATATCATTTACTCAGGTAATCTGCAGGGTACAAGGAATAAAGACCATTCGTTCATCTCACCCCTCTGTCCTCATCATTTCTTCAACATTTCACCATCCCTCATCCAGCATCTTTACATCATCACCTTCCTCACAGATTTCAGTGTGAGCCAACAACACCATCAGTTAAAGGGATGGTCACGGGGGGTTTCTGACCCCACTGCTTTATTTCACTGTTCAGATCTAAAATCCATCAGTTTTTCTGAAGTAGTGGAATTTCCTGACAACATGCTCTCTCAACCAACGAGAAATGACCTTTTCACTGTTGTTAATTGATCTGAAGGTATTAATGAATTCGAGCTAATTAACTCAAACTGAATAAACTGTACAATGATGATCAGATCACTAATGTGTACCTGGCTTCAAATCTTCCTGTTTTCCTCTGTCTCCTCTTAGTCGATCAGGATAAAATTCACCTGCATTTTGATAATCGTTGTCTAGCTCCATGTTATCAGCTGGATGAAATTCTTGTCTTTGAAGAACATGTGAGAGGCAGGTAGAGAAATTGAACTTTTATTCTCACTCAGTTCCTCTTGCTGCGCTTGCAGTCTTTCTCAGAGAAACCTCAACTATAGATTGTGCCTGCTGGACACCAAGATATTTTAGCACTTCTGCTTTTAGATGATGGGTTTAAATGGCAATGCCCTGAACTGAGGACCTTGAGGGGTCCATCAGGCATTCCTGCCCTGAATGTGCTCTCAGACCGAGGGCTTTGGGTTTGTAGATATTCACTGTCAGTAGGACCCCATGAGTGAAAGTTGCCTTCAGCTGCTGGACTGCTATTGGGTACAATAAGTGTGCCAATAAAGAGAATTATTCCAGGTGTTGTTCAGTTCCCCAGTGCAGTAGAACCAGTTACAGACACCACAAACTTCAGTGGAATCTCAAGTTCCTCATTTATGTGGCAAATGGTAGTGGATTTGGCCCAATCCTGTTCAACCCAGTGTCACTTTACCACACATTTAACTTCACAACTTTGCAGCACTCTGAGTCGTGTCCAAGGTCAATGGGGGGGTCAAAGGGAAAACCCATCATTGCTAATGTCACTCTGTTATTTAAGAAGGGTGGGTGAGAGAAACCTGGTCACTACAGGTCTGTCAGTTTAACAACAGTTGTCAGGTCGCTAAGAATCGAGTGACCGAGCATTTGAACAATTGTGAGCTGAGCAGAGGGAACCAACATGGTTTTGTTAAGGGTGAGCCATGTCTGTCTAATCTAGTTGAATGTTTTGATGAGGTCACTAATAAGGTTGATAAGAGAGTGTCTATAGGTGTTCACTATGTGGGCTTCCAGACGGTATTTGATAGGTTTCCACCCAAGAGATTATCAGCAAAAATGAGAGCGCATGAAATTGGAGGTAACATTTTGAACTCTGTTGAAAATTGGTTGGGAGTTAGGAGACAGAGAGTGGGGATAAAGGGTAGCTGCTCTGACTGGTGTTACAAGTGGTATTGCCCAGAGATTTGTTCTGGGGCTCAACTTTTCTCCATATTTATGAATGACTTGGATGAAGGAATATAGATTTGTTTATCCATTTTGCAAATGACACGAAGTGAAGAAGGACAGTAAGCAGTGCAGATGGGAGCAGGAAGTAACAAAGGGACATAAACAGATTAAGTGAGTGGGCAAAACTATAGTAAATGGAGCACAATGTGGGCAAGTTTGAGGTCGTCCACTTTTTATTCAAGAAAGATAAATCAGTATTTTCTAAATGGTGAAAAACTAGGGACTGCAGAGGAGCAAAGAGATTTGAGAGTCCAAATGCAGAAATCACTAAAAGCTGGTGGACAGGTACAAATATTAATTAAAAAGGAACATAGGAACAGGAGGAGGCCATTCAGCCCCTCGAGCCTGTTCCGCCATTCAATGAGATCATGGCTGATCTTTATCCTAACTCCATTTACCCACCATGGCCCATATCCCTTAATACCCTTGGTTAGCAAAAAGCTATCGAGATCAGATTTAACATTATTAATTGAGCTGGCATCTACTGCTTTATGTGGCAGAGAGTTCCAAACTTCTACCACCCTTTGCATGAACAAGTGGTTCCTAATTCTCTCCTGTGTGGTCAGGCTCAGATTTTAAGGTCATGTTCCCTTGTCCTAGACTCCCCCACCAGCGGAAAAAGTTTCTCGCTATCTACCCTATCAATTCTTTTCAAAATCCTAAAACCCTCAATCAAATCACCCCTTAACCTTCTATATTCCAGGGACTACAAGCCCAGTTTATGTAATCTCTCCTCATAATTTAACCCTTGGCACCCTAGTTACATTCTGGTGGATCGGCACTTCACTTCTTCCAAGGCCAATATATCCTTTCTAAGGTGCGGTGCCCAGAACTGTACACAGCACTCCAGGTGTGGTCTACCCAGGGCTTTGTATAGCTGTAGCAAATTGTCCTGCCTTTTATATTCTAGCCCTCTAGAGCAAAAGGCTAACATTCCATTAGTCTTTTTGATTATCTTTTACACCTGACAAAAATATTTTAGTGATCTGTGTACATAAGAGCATAAGAACATAAGAAATAGGGGCAGGGGTAGGCCATTTGGCCCCTCGAGCCTGCTCCGCCATTTAATGAGATCATGGCTGATCTGATCTTGGGCTCAGCTCCATTTCCCTGCGTGCTCCCCATAACCCTTCACTCCCCTATTGCTCAAAAATCTGTCTATCTCCACCATAAATATATTCAATGACCCAGCCTCCACAGCTCTCTGGGGAAGAGAATTCCACAGATTTACGAACCTCTGAGAGAAGAAATTCCTCCTCATCTCAGTTTTAAATGGGAGACCCCTTATTCTGAAACTATGCCCCCTAATTCTAGATTTCCCCACGAGGGGAAACATCCTCTCTGCATCTACCCTGTCGAGCCCCCTCAGTATCTTATATGTTTCAATAAGATCACCTCTCATTCTTCTAAACTCCAATGAGTATTGGCCCAACCTGCTCAACCTTTTTCATAAGTCAACCCCTTCATCTCAGAGATCAACCTCGTGAACCTTCTCTGAACTGCGTCCAATGCAAGTATATCTTTCCTTAAATACGGAGACCAAAACTGTACGCAGTACTCAAGGTGTGGTCTCACCAATACCCTGCACAGTTGTAGCAGGACTTCCCTGCTTTTATACTCCAACCCCCTTGCAATAAAGGCCAACATTCTATTTGCTTTCCTGATTACTTGCTGTACCTGCATGCTAACTTTTTATGTTTCATGCTCAAGGACCCCCAGGTTCCCCTGTACTGCAGCATTTTGTAATCTCTCTCCATTTAAATAATAATTTGCTTTTTTATTTTTCTTATCAAAGTGGATAACCTTAGACTTTCCCACATTATCCTTCATCTGCCAAATGTTTGCCCACTCACTTAGCCTATCTATATCCCTTTGCAGATTCTTTGGGCTGGATTTTCATAGGGCCGTTGAGGCGGGATTGGAGGCGTGTGGGGGGTTAAAATTGGAAAAAATGGCGGGCTGGCCCGATCCCGCACCCATCCCGCCCCCGCCAAATTTTCCCAGGTGCGCGTTTTCAGATCCAGTTCCCGACTCGCCTCCAAGAGGCGGGATAGGCCCTTAAGGCCATTGACAAGCTCCTAATTGGCTCCATAATGCCATTTTCACAGGCCTTTTGGATTTTTACCGGTTTTCCACGTGGTGCACGCCTCCTCTGAAACACGATGGTGAAACCTGGCAGCTACACATTTGGCTTGCTGGCTTTCAGCTGCAGCTCCACCATTAAAGAGTAGTTTGGAGCTATCATCATTTGCAGGTGGCAGAACTTAGTTGTTTCAGGTCTGGGGAAACTTTAGCAGGCCTACTCATTGTTGTGGAAGTTTGGAGCCTGACACCCATCTCCAGTGTGAGCTCCTGGAAAACCCCTCACCCCACCCTGACTTAGCACTTCCTCAACTGTGGCATCTACCAGAAGAATGGGAACCATTCGGTTCCTTTCCCCCTGGACATCAGATGAGGACGAGGAGGAGGAGTAGGAGGAGGAGGGAGAAAACAAACATCTGGCAGAGGCGTATCAACTAGCGGTGGCAATACATGAGACCATTGCTGGCCGGGACGCAAGGAACGCACTCATCTTTGCCAGATTTGCCTAGTCTAGCCAAGCAACCACGTTTGCCTCGCAGCTTCTTGCCACAGCATCGTTAATGGACAGGACCCATCGTCTTCCTAGCACTCTGACCATCATTCTGACAACTGCTACTCCTCCTAAGCCCACAATGTGGAAGTCCCAATAGCGAGATGACACAGGCCACAACTGCAGCAGTAGGCATCAGATTTTTTATTTACAAGAAGCTACTGATGGCTTATCACAATTAAACATAACATTTCCCCCAAGTGACAAACCTTGTGACTATTTGTGCAGTTTCTTTCTCTTACGCGTGCTTCTACGTGGTGGTTCCCCCTTGGCATCAGCAGATGTGGAGGCCCCTTGCTCACTCTGTTGTTGCTCCTATCTCGACACCTTGGGCGGGCGTCCTCTGGGTGCCAAGCCTGTGAGGGCTCGCCAACAGTCTGCTGCTCCTGCGGCTGTGCAGGGGTTGAGACGCCGATCTCAGTTGGGTGTGGACTCTGGTGGGGCTCTGACCGAGGACTTGTCAGTGGCATGGAAGTGTGAGCGCTTGGAGAGGAGCCCCCACTTCCTTGTTCTCTGCCACCATCATCCCTCTCATGGGTCAGGCCCACCTCAGCGCTTGCAAGTGGCTTGAGAGCACCTTGCTGCACATCAGGGGGGCCATGGGGACCCGTATCTGCACTGGCAGTCCTACTCAGGAGGACTTCCATGAAGGTCTGGTTTCTCTGTTCAATAGATGTCCATCGCTCCTCCAGAGATGTCATTCTATTCAGAACACTCACCATGTTTTCCGCACTCTGGCGACTTATCACCTCCATGGAGGTTGCCATCCTTTCCATGGTGATGCGTTCATGCGCCAATGACTCCACAAAGGCTCTGCTCATGTTCGCAATGGACTCCTCTATTCGCTCCACACTCACAGCGACCCTGGAGACAAAACCTGCCAGAGACTCCTGCATCTGTTCCTGGAGTTCCAGCACTGCTGTTCTTGTGGATGGACCCAGAGGCATAGGGTTGACATGCAGCTGAGCTGAGCTGGGAGAGTCCTGCGCCCTCTGACGAGGACTCTCCACTGCTTTCCCTGTCTCCACCATCTGCTGAGGCTCACTTGTGAGCTGTGATATACCAGGTGACAACATTACTCTATCTCGCGAGGGTCCCACCGAGGTGTGAGTCTCTGCGCTGGAGTTGGCCTGGCTGAATTGTGCTGACGCTGCGCCCTCAGAGGTTTCAGCTTCCTCTGAGGAGTCTTGAGCCTCAGGCTGTTCCTCCTGGATGGTGGGGACAGGTGCTTGCAATGGTCCTGTGGGGGAGTAAAGGAAAAAGTCAGAGATGTGAGGCCAAGGTGACATGCACAGTGCATATTGCAGATGATCATAAGTCCAACTGTTAGAGCTTCAGAATCATTATCAGCGACTCATGCAATGTCAATGAGAGAGATGAACAACTATTCTGTCCCCGGCTTGCTCTGCTGCGCCCGTCTGCCTGTCCCCCACTTGCGCATTATCATCGAGTCCCACGATTTCCAGGGCCGCCTCCTCCCAGGTGGTGAGCTGGGCTACTGAGGGTGGCCCTCCTCCTGTCCTCACTCTTTAGCACTTATTGTGAGCTCTCTTTTCCTGCAATGAGGGAGACAAGTGGAGTTTGAGTGAGAATGAAGGAGAGAGTTTATAGAATCCATCTCATTAGATGCTTATAAGGAGGCAAAGATGGAGTGAGGTGGCAAGACCAAGGGTCCATCCTGTGTGTTGTAAGTTGTTTGCATAGCATGACAGTGATAGGGAGTGTGAGGGCTGCATAGTGGAATAGTTAGGTGAATGTGACCATTGAGAGAGAGGGAATGGGTAAGGGTGCAGGGATGTCAGTGTCAAGTGGGATGTGGAGGAAGAGGTTGCTAAAGCTGAGTGCTGGTGAGGAGAGGCAAAGGGCATCAGATTGAAGGTGATGGGAAAGTCATACTCACTTTTCCAGTGCGCACAAGGTCATGAAATCTTTTGCGGCATTGAATCCAAGATCTGTTGATCAAGGATAGAGAAGTCACCTCCTGGGCCACCTGGAGCCACACAGCCTATGTTTGCTGAGGAGGCTTCTTTCTCCCTGAAGAAGGGAAGAGCACCTCCTTATGATCTCTTGCTCCATCTATCAGGGCTTGCAGGGCGGCGTCCTCGAATCTTAGAGCAGACTTGGGTTTGTTGGTACACATGATGCCTCCAGGTCAATGTAGGAACAAAGGCCAGATGGTTGGCAGTCTGCAAAGGAAGCAAGGCCTCTTGCAGACCTTAAAAGCAGCAGCAATGATGACGTTATCAGAGGCGACTTTCAGACTGGAAAAGCTAATTGGGCCAGGGGTTCCCACACACTGGAACTCAATTGCCCAATCAGGGGAAAATCGCGTTTGTTACACACATCTCATGTGAGTCGTGTGGATAACACGAAATTCGGATAACACGACCCCAACCCGCCCCAGTATCAAAATCCAGCCCTTTGTGTCCTCTTCGCAACTCGCTTTCCCACATATCTCTGTAACATCAGCAAATTTGGCTACATTACACTCGGTCCCTTCATCCAAGTCATTAACATAGATTGTAAATAGTTGAGGCCCCAGCACTGATCCCTGTGGCACCCCGCTAGTTACCGTTTGCCAACTGGAAAATTACCTATTTAACCCGACTCTCTGTTTTCTGTTAGTTAACCAATCCTCTATCCAGGCTAATGGCCCAAAAATTCGGCCGTTCTCGGGTGAGTACTCACTGCGTACTCACCCGTATTCATTCCCGAAGTGCCGGTTACCTGCATGCACTGCGCATGCGCGGGAAACCGGAACTTCCGGTATGGCGAAGGGGACGGTTCCTAGGTGAACCGCGTGCGCACTAGAGGCTGAGCGCACGCAGCACACTTAGGTTTTTTTTCAGGTTTCAACGCGAGGGTAAGTATTGAAGATTCTACACAAGTAAAAAGGAGGCGTAAGACCCCTTTTGAACAAGGTAAGTAGTTAATTAAGTATAATTTTAAATTTTTTTCAACAGTTTTATCTTTTTTAGAGACTTTAAAGAAAGGTAAGTTTATTTTTATAACTTTTAAAATGTATTTTAATTTTTTCAAAAATTTAAATTTTTGTTTAAAGTGGTTAATTTATTTAACTATAGTTATTTTATTAACGTGATGGGGTTTTTAAAAATTTATTTGAGGTTTAGCTGTTCTTTTGGGGCCGATTTCAATTCACAGATTTGACAGGTTCCTGTCAAATCTATGAATGAAAGATGGTCTGCTGCCATTGGCTCTCCATGGCCCACGTGATCCCAGGGGTCGCATCGCACTAACTGCGCCCCTGGAACACGCAAGCACTGCGCGCCGGCACTAGGGAGAGGCCCAGGACCCGAAGTTCCTGCGGGGGCAAACAAGGACGGCAGACGCGGTAGGTGATATCGCGCGCGATCCTTACCCCCACGGCAAGCCTCCGAATCGAATTTCTAGGCCAATATATTACTCCCAACCCCGTGAGCTCTTATCTTGTGCAGTAACCTTTTATGTGGCACTTTATCGAATGCCTTCTGGAAATCCAAAAACACCACATCCACTGTTCCCCTTTATCTAACCTGCTTGTTACATCCTCAAAGAACTCCAGCAAATTTGTCAAACATGATTTCCCTTTCATAAAACCATGCTGACTCTGCTTGACTGTATTATGATTTTCTAAATGTCCTACTACTGCTTCCTTAATAATGGACTCCAGCATTTTCCCAATGACAGATGTCAGGCTAACTGGTCTATAGTTTCCTGCTTTCTGTCTCCCTCCCTTCTTAAATAGGGGCATTACATTTGCGGTTTTCCAATCCGCAGGGACCGCTTCAGAATCCAGGGAATTTTGGTAGATTGCAACCAATGCATCCACTATCTCGGCAGCCACTTCTTTTAAGATCTTAGGATGCAGGCCATCAGGTACAGGGGACTTGTCCACCTTTAGTCCCATTATTTTACCGAGTACTTTTTCTTTAGTGATAGTGATTGTTTTAAGTTCCCCCTCCCTATAGCCCCTTGATTATGTATTATTGGGATGGTTTTAGTGTCTTCTACCATGAAGACTGATACAAAATATTTGTTCAAAGTCTCTGCCATTTATCCATTCCCCATTATTAATTCTCCAGTCTCATCCTCTAAGGGACCAACGTTTACTTTAGCTACTCTCTTCCTTTTGAAATACCTGTAGAAGCTCTTACTATCTTTTTTTATATTTCTTGCTAGTTTACTCTCATAATCCATCTTCTCTCTCTTTATTATTTTTTTAGTCATCCTTTGTTGGTTTTTAAATATTTCCCAATCCTCTGGCCTCCCACTAATCTTGGCAACATTGTATGCTTTTGTTTTCAATTTGATACCAACCTTTACTTCCTTAGTTAGCCACGGATGGTTCTCCCTTTTCTTAAAGTCTTTCTTTCTCACTGGAATATATTTTGTTGAGAGTTATGAAATATCTCCTTAAATGTCTGCCATTGCTTATCAACCGTCTTACCCTTTAATCTATTTTCCCAGTCCACCTTAGCCAACTCTGCCTTCATACCTGTGTACATGGACCCCTAAATCCCTCTGCCCCTGCACAGTTCCTAGCTTTTCACATTTAAAAATACTCGGATCTCTTCTTTTTTGGTCCAAAACGGATGACCTCACACTTACCTGCGTTGAAATCCATTTGTCACAGTTTTGCCCATTCACTTAATCGATCAATGACTCTTTGTAATTTTATGCTCCCTTCTAAGCTATTTACTACGCCACCAATCTTTGTGTCATTGGCAAATTTGTATATATGGCTCTCTATTGTGTTATCTAAGTCATTTAACGCAGAAAAGTGTGAAGTGATACATTTTGGTACATAGAACGAGGAGAGGCAATATAAACTAAAGGGTACAATTCTAAAGTGGGTGCATGAACAGAGAGACCTGGGGGTATATGTGCACAAATCATTGAGGGTGGCAGGGCAGGTTGAGAAAGCAGTTAAAAAAGCGTACGGGATCCTGGGCTTCATAAATAGAGGCATATGGGCTCGATTTTCCAAGCCCCGTGGAGGCGGGTTTGGAGGCAGGAGTGGTGGGAAAATTGCAGATTCGGGGGGCACGTACCCATCCCGCCCCCAACCCGCCTCCATGCCAATGTCCCAGGAGGCGGGTACCCGACCTGTGCTGGGAGCTGCCTCCCCGAGGCGGGAAGGGGATTAGTGCCAATTAACTACCTGTTAACAGGTAGTTAACAGGCAGTTTTTTGGCTAATCCCTATTTTTAGCCCTGAAGTGTGGGCTGCCCGACGGCTCCAAACCACGCCAAGTTAGTGAGGCGGACCGTCGGTCTGCAGGGCTTGGAGGGGTCGAGATGTCCGGTGTACAGGTGAGTGATGGGTGCATGAGTGCAGCGGTAAGCATGTTTGGTGTGTGTAAAGTGTTTTAATAAGTTTGACTTACCTTTACTTTCTCCTCCAGGCTTCCTCCCTTCAGTTCTCGAGAGTCCCTCAGCTCACCGGCACAGAAAGCAGAATGGCCGCTGAGCTGTCAAAAGCTGCAGCCTCTGCTTTCTGGTCTGGAGAGCTCTCTAACTGAGTCTGAGTAGAAGGACTCAAGTTAGAAGACAGATTGTCAGTGTTTGACAGCTTCACAGAGCTGTCAAACGTTGATATTTCATCTGTCAAAAGCTCTTGACAGATGAAATGTCAATCGCTGATGTCACCAGTATCCAGGTATCCCTTAATTGGCCTGCTGAGCCCGCTGGGCGGGCTTAACAAGGTCAATCAAGGGAAAGTAGCGTGGGTTAGCCACAAATCGATGGAGGCGGGACTACAACCCAAAAAGTGGGAGTCCCGCCTCCATCACGTCCCCATTGACAAAATCGAGCCTAGAGAGTACAAAAGCAAGGAAGTTACGATGAACCTTTATAAAACACTGGTTCGGCCACAACTGGAGTATTGTGTCCAATTCTGGGCACCGCACTTTAGGAAGGATGTGAAGGCCTTAGAGAGGGTGCAGAAAAGATTTATGATAATGATTCCAGGGATGAGGGACTTCAGTTACGTGGAGAGAGTGGAGAAGCTGGGATTGTTCTCCTTAGAGCAGAGAAGGTTGAGAGGAGATTTGATAGAGGTGTTCAAAATCATGAGGGGTCTGGACAGAGTAGATAGAGAGAAACTATTCCCATTGGCGGAAGGGTCAAGAACCAGAGGACACAGATTTAAGTTGATTGGCAAAAAAAACAAAGGCGACGTAAGAAATAACTTTTTTACGCAGCGAGTGGTTAGGATCTGGAATGCACTGCCTGAAAGGGTGGTGGAGGCAAACTCAATCACGGCTTTCAAAAGGGAATTGGATAAGGACCTGATGGGAAAAAATTTGCAGGGCTATGGGTAAAGAGCGGGGAGTGGGACTCGCTGAAGTGCTCTTGCAGAGAGCCGGCACGGGCTCGACGGGCCGAATGGTTATATGATTAATAAATATAGTGAATAGTTGAGGTCCCAGCACAGATCTTTGTGAGACACCACTAGTCATTTCCTTCCAATTCAAGTACGTACCCATCATCCCTACTCTCTGGGGGTGATTTTCCCAGCCCCGAGGAGGTGGGTTTGGAGGCGGGACAGTTGGCAAAATGGCAAAAACTGAGTGCAGGTTCGGAATTCACCTCCAACCCGGCTACCCCCTGAAGAAGTGGCTAATGAGGCCGATCAGGAGGCCAGCTAACGAGACTGAGGAGCGCGACAACACCAGCCACATTTCGACCAGGTCCATCATCGAGCAAACCATTGGCTTGCTGAAGATGCGATTCTGATGCCTTGACAGATCAGGTGGAGCCCTGCAGTATTCACCAGCCAGGGTCTCCAGAATGGTCGTGGTCTGCTGTGCACTGCACAACATGGCACAGCGTCATGGCTTGCAGCTTCCTGATGAGCAAGTGGCTCAGTTCATAGCCTCCTCAGATGAGGAGGGGGAGGAGGAGGAGGACCGAGCGGCGGTGTATCTACCAGCAGCAGCGGCAGCACGCGAGCACATTGCTGCCCGTGATGCAAGGGATGCACTCATTCTGGCCAGATTTGCATAGGTTACCCATTGTGGCACATGTGCTTGGCTCCTTCTTAACAGATGATAGACAATGGACATGACTCTCTGGCCTCCTTTCACTCTGACCACCAACCTGACCACGCAAGTGTCCTGGAGCCCGCAATGTGGAGCTGCCTAAGCCGAAAAAACAGATGCCATCACGCCAACAGTTTGCCATCACCTAATTTTAATACATTCCCACAGGGATGGTATTTCATCAATAAACAGAAACAATCACCCAATCTGCACACAGATCTGGAGGTTATATCCCTTGCCAGCTGGACCCACACAGCCTTGGTTTCTTTGGGAGGCCTCTTCCTCCCAGATGAGGGGAAGAACACCTCCCTGCTAGCTCTCGCCCCCTCAACCAGCATACCCAGCGCCTCATCCGAGAACCTCAGGGAGGCCCTTGCCTTGGAGCTGGCCATTCTTTAAGGAGATAAAAGTTTGGAGGTGGTGCAGCATCGACCAAAAACCAGTGGAATGAGCCAAGGCAGCAAGCAGCCCTTAAATGAAGCTGGATAAGTGACGTCAGCAGAGGCGAGTTTCAGTCCCAAAACACTAATTGGCCCAGGGGAACCCACACCTCTGAAAGTAACTGGCCAATTCGGGGAAAATCGCAAATTTTTCCCACCTGACAGTGGAGGCGGGTTTGGAACCCACCCAAAACGAAACCCGCCTCCAACCCTCCAATGGGAAAATCGCGCCCCAAGTTGCTGTGAGGATCCAATCGCAGCGAACAGACTGAGATGTTGGCTATGATTTCTGTAAGAATAAATCAATTAAAATCAAATATAACTGCTGATGTTGCAATCAATTCCAGCTCTAACGTGAAAATGAGAAACAAATTGACTGAAAACATTGCACCCATTGGTTTGGCTGTGACAAATCATGGCCCAGTTCCTGGTAACCCTCCACAGGGAAGTCCATCGTCAACTTGTCCGACCACACCCTTCAACCAGACGAAATCGAAGTTCTCAGCCGAGGGCTCAATTTCTGCCCCACCACCAAAATGGACCCCAATGGTCTCGCGACAGACACAGAGGAATTCATCAGGAGAATGAGGCTCCGGGAATTCTTCCACGAATCCCAAGATGTCAGCAGCGAACCCAATGAGACAATCAATGATCCGGAACAGTAGACAGAGGGACCCGCAGTGCAGCAACCGAAGAAGAAAGAGTCAAATTGGACCCCTCCGGAGGGTCGCTGCCCTAAGCTTGACATGTATGCTCAAGCTGTCAGGAGATGCGTCAACGCCAGATTCATCAGCCGCACTCACAAGACAGTCCAGAATGTCACCCGAGCACAACGCAACGCCATCCACGCTCTCAAGACCAACCGCAACATCGTCATCAAACCAGCGGACAAAGGAGGAGCCATCGTCATACAGAACAAAATGGACTATTGCAAAGAAGCATACCGACAACTGGACAACCAGGAACACTACAGACAGTTACCTGCAGATCCGACCAAAGAACACACCCGCAAACTCAATAGACTGATCAAGACCTTCGATCCAGACCTTCAAAGCATCCTACGCGCTCTCATCCCACGTACTCCCCGCGTGGGAGACTTCTACTGCCTCCCAAAGATACACAAAGCCAACACAACCGGACGTCCTATCGTATCAGGCAACGGAACCCTGTGTGAGAACCTCTCTGGATATGTCGAGGGCATCCTGAAACCCATCGTACATGGAACCCCCCAGCTTCTGTCGCGACACTACAGACTTCTTACAGAAACTCAGCACCCACGGACCAGTTGAACCAGGAACACTCCTCGCCACGATGGACGTCTCGGCACTCTACACCAGTATGCCCCACGATGACGGCATCGCTGCAACAGCCTCAGTACTCAACACCAACAACAGCCAATCTCCAGACGCCATCCTACAACTCATCCGCTTCATCCTTGACCACAATGTCTTCACCTTCGACAACCAGTTTTTTACCCAAACACACGGAACAGCCATGGGGACCAAATTCGCACCCCAATACGCCAACATCTTAACATAAGAACATAAGAAACAGGAGCAGGAGTAGACCAATCGGCCCCTCGAGCCTGCTCCGCCATTCAATGAGATCATGGCTGATCTGATCCAAACTCAACTCTAAAGAACACAAGAAGCAGGAGAAGGACCAGGCCACTTGGTCCCTGGGCCCGCTCCGCCACCCACAGGGCCTTGACCGATCCGAACTCAAACTCATGTCCAATTTCCAGCCCGCTCCCCGTAACCCCTGATTCCCTTTACTTCTAGGAAACGGTCTATTTCTGTTTTAAATTTATTTAATGAAGTAGCTTCCACAGCTTCCTGGGGTAGCAAATTCCACAGACCCACTACCCTCTGAGTGAAAAAGTTTCACCTCATCTCAGTTTTGAAAGAGGAGCCCCTTATTCTAAGATTATGTCTCCTAGTTCTAGTTTCACCCATCATTGGGAACATCCTCACCGCGTCCACCCGATCAAGCCCCTTCACAATCTTATATGTTTCAATAAGATCGCCTCTCATTCTTCTGAACTCCAATGAGTAGAGTCCCAATCTACTCAACCTCTCCTCGTATGTCCACTCCCTCATCCCCGGAATTAACTGAGTGAACCTTCTTTGTACTGCCTCGAGAGCAAGTATGTCTTTTCTTAAGTATGGACACCAAAACTGTATGCAGTACTCCAGGTGCGGTCTCACCAATACCCTATACAACTGCAGCAATACCTCCCTGTTTTTATATTCTATCCCCCTAGCAATAAAAGCCAACATTCCATTGGCTTTCTTGATCACCTGCTGCACCTGCATACTAACTTTTTGATTTTCTTGCACCAAGACCCCCAGATCCCTTTGTACTGCAGTACTTTCCAGTTTCTCGCCATAAAGATAATAACTTGCTCTCTGATTTTTCCTGCCAAAGTGCATAACCTCACATTTTCCAATATTGTATTGCATCTGCCAAATCTCTGCCCACTCACCCTGCCTGTCTATATCCCCTTGTAGGTTTTTTATGTCCTCCTGACTCTCTACTTTCCCTCCCATCTTTGTATCATCTGCAAACTTTGATATGTTACACTCGGTCCCCTCCTCCAAATCGTTAATATAGATTGTAAAGAGTTGGGGACCCAGCACCGACCCCTGCGGAACACCACTGGCTACTGGTTGCCAGTCCGAGAATGAACCATTTATCCCAACTCTCTGCTTCCTGTTAGATAACCAATCCTCCACCCATGCCAGAATATTACCCCCAATCCAGTGATTTTTTATCTTAAGTAATAATCTTTTATGTGGCACCTTGTCGAATGCCTTCTGGAAGTCTAAATACACTACATCCACTGGTTCCCCTTTATCCACCCTGTACGTTATGACCTCAAAGAACTCGAGCAAATTTGTCAGACATGACTTCCCCTTCATAAAGCCATGCTGACTTTGTCCTATTAAATTATGTTTATCTAAATGTTCCGTTACTGTCTCCTTAATAATGGACTCCAAAATTTTACCCACCACAGATGTTAGGCTAACTGGTCTATAATTCCCAGCCTTCTGCCTACAACCCTTTTTAAATAAGGGTGTTACATTAGCAGTTTTCCAATCTGCCGGGACCTTTGCTGAGTTCAGGGAGTTTTGGAAAATTATTACCAAAGCATCCACAATTCCTACTGCCACTTCCCTCAAGACCCTAGGATGTAAGCCATCAGGTCCAGGTGATTTATCCACCTTGAGTCCCATTATTTTACTGAGTACCAATTCCTTAGTAATTTTAATCGTATTTAGCTCCTCCCCCACTAGAGCCCCCTGTTTGTCCAGTGTTGGGATATTCTTAGTGTCCTCTACCGTAAAGACTGAAACAAAATATTTGTTCAGCATTTTTGCCATCTCCATGTTTCCCACCATTAATTTCCCGGTCTCATCCTCTAAGGGACCTACGTTTGCCTTAACCACCCTTTTTCTTTTTATATAACTATAGAAACTCTTGCTATCTGTTTTTATATTTTTTGCTAATTTATTTTCATAGTCTATTTTCCCTTTCTTAATCAATCCTTTAGTTACTTTTTGTTGTCTTTTGAAGACTTCCCAATCTTCTATCCTCCCACTAACTTTGGCTACATTATATGTCCTTGTTTTTAGTTGGATACTTTCTTTAATTTCTTTACTTAGCCATGGATGGCTGTCATTTCTTTTACACCCTTTTTTCCTCAGTGGAATATATTTATTTTGAAAGTTGTAAAATAACTCCTTGAATGAACACCACTGCTCATGTACCGTCTTACCCTTTAATCTATTTTCCCAGTCCACTTTAATCAATTCTGCTCTCATGCCATCATAGTCTCCTTTATTCAAGCTCAGTATGCTTGTTTGAGAACCAACCTTCTCACCCTTTAATTGGATATGGAATTCAACCATGTTATGGTCACTCATCCCAAGGGGATCCTTAACTAGGACATTATTAATTAATCCAGACTCATTACACAGTACCAGGTCCAAGGTTGCTTGCCCCCTTGTAGGATCAGTTACATACTGCTCAAGAAATCCATCCCTAAGACACTCAATAAACTCTTCCTCAAGGCTGCCCTGCCCAATTTGATTTGTCCAGTTAATATGATAGTTAAAATCCCCCATATTTATAGCTGTTCCCTTATTACATGCCCCAACTATTTCCTGATTAATACTTCTTCCAACAGAGTTGCAACTATTAGGAGGCCTATATACTACGCCCACCAGTGGTTTTTTCCCCTTATTATTCCTAATCTCTACCCAAACTGTTTCATTATCCTGATCTTTTGACCCAATATCATTTATCTGTATTACAGTGATTCCTTCCTTTATTAACATAGCCACCCCCCCTCCCCTTCCTTCCTGCCTGTCCTTCCTGATTGTTAAATACCCTGGCATATTTAATTCCCAGACGTTTTCACCCTGCAGCCATGTTTCTGTAATGGCCACAAGATCATACCCATACATAGTTATTTGTGCCGTTAACTCGTCAATTTTGTTACGAATGCTACGTGCATTCAGATAAAAAACTTTCAAATGTGTTTTGCGACACTTACTTCCTGCTTTTTCCTTATTTAACACTTTACCTTTTACTCCATACCTTCTGTCCCTTCCTGACATGCTTTCCTCTGTCTCCCTGCTCAGGTTCCCAACCCCCTGCCACATTAGTTTAAATCTTCATGCACAAGTTCGAGCAAGACTTCTTCGCTGCTATGGACCCACGGTGAAGAATCACTGAAAAGACTACACGATAACATCAACAAGTTCCATCCCACCATCAAACTCACCATGGACTACTCCTCAGAATCGGTTTCATTCTTGGACACACGATCTCCATCAAAGACGGACACCTCAGCACTTCACTCTACCGCAAGCCCACGGACAACCTCACGATGCTCCACTTCTCCAGCTTCCACCCTAACCACGTTAAAGAAGCCATCCCCTATGGACAAGCCCTGCGAATGCACAGGATCTGCTCAGACGAGGAGGAATGCAATTGACACGCTGAAAGACGCCCTCGTAAGAACGGGATATGACGCTCGACTCATCGATCGACAGTTCTGACGGGCCACAGAGAAAAATTGCATAGACCTCCTCAGAAGATGAACACGGGACACAACCAACAGAGTACCCTATGTCGTCCAGTACTTCCCCGGAGCGGAGAAACTACGCCATGTTCTTCGCAGCCTTCAACATGTCATCGATGACGACAAACACCTCGCTAAGGACATCCCCACGCCTCCACTACTCGCCTTCAAACAGCCGCCTAATCTCAAACAGACCATCGTTCGCAGCAAATTACCCAGCTTTCAGGAGAACAGCAACCACAACACCACACAACCCTGCCACGGCAACCTCTGCAAGACATGCCAGATCATCAACACAGATACCATCATCACACGTGAGGACACCACCCACCAGGTACATGGTACATACTCATGTGACTCGGCCAACGTTGTCTACCTCATACATTGCAGGAAAGGATGCCCCGGAGCATGGTACATCGGCGAGACCATGCAGACACTGCGACAACGTATGAACGGACACCGCACAACAATCGCCAGGCAGGAGTGTTCCCTCCCAGTCGGGGAACACTTCAGCAGTCAAGGACATTCAGCCTCTGATCTTCGGGTAAGCGTTCTCCAAGGCGTCCTTCGAGACACACGACAATGCAAAATCATCGAGCAGAAACTGATAGCCAAGTTCCGCACCCATGAGGACAGCCTCAACCGGGATCTTGGGTTCATGTCACGCTACATGTAACCCCACCTGTCGTAGGGTCATCCAGACTCGAGTCGTCATTGGCTTGTTCTCTCGACACAGATGCGGCCGGACCTGCTGTGATTTCCTGCAAAAAAAGTTTTTTGTTTTCCATACATACCCCAGCATCTGCCACATTTGACCCCTTGTGACCCCACCTCATTGTCTTTGATGTTATGTTTTCCTGACTGACCTGTTTGGACACCATCCACACCTTTGATTGCCGTGATTATCTCTCTGCTGAGGTGTGATAAAGGGCAGTTAGAAAGATTAACTGTAATCATCTGGCAGTGTTCTCTGACTATATATGCGGTGCCTATCTGCATCTCTTCACTTCACCTGACGAAGGAGCAGCGCTCCGAAAGCTTGTGATTTCAAATAAAACTGTTGGACTATAACCTGATGTTGTGCGACTTCTCACATTTCTCCACCCCACTCCAACACCGGCATCTCCACATCATTCATGATGAATACTGACCAACTCCCTTCATACACTTTCTTATCTCTGATCCTGGGGAATCCTGACACTCTCCCTTCATACACTTTCTTATCTCTGGTCCAAAAGCTTGTTTCTTACAAGAAGCATGTTACGTATATTTAGGGAAATGGTAGAAGCAGAAATGTAGCAGAAAATCTGTTGTTAGGCAGGAAACAAAGGGTTTGGGTTAATGGGCGTTACTCAGATTGGAGAAGTGTTGGAAGTGGTGTCCCAGGGGTCAGAGCTGGGTCCACTGTTGTTCCTGGTTTAAGATGATTTGGAATTTGGCAGAGAGCACAATCCCACAATGACTGAAGACACAAAAGTAGGGGTTTTTCAACGAGTGAAGTAGGATATAAAAAACTTCAGGAAGACACAGACAAGTTAATGAAATGTGCAGACAGGTGGCCGATGCAATTTTACGTGGAGAAGTGTGAGATGATGCAGTTTGGGATGGAAATGAGAAGGAATGGGCATATGCATGCGATGGAAAGACAGTGAAAGGTTGTGAATGAAGAGAGAGACCTGGGGGTTCAAACACAATTCCTTGATGGTCAATAACACCTTGAGATATATAATGAGGGGCGTACTGGAGAAAAACAAGAAGTAGTAAATCCATACAAGGCAATGGTTAGGCCACAGTTGGAGATCTGTTTGCTGTTATGGGCATCCCATTATTAAAAGGACATTAAAGATATAGAGAGTGTACAGTGTAGAATCACCAGGACGATGCGAGGGATGGGAAGCTATAATTCTGAGGAGAGGCTTGAGATACTGGGACAATTTCTACTGGAGCAGAGAAGGCTAAAGGAGATTTAATAGTGGTTTTTAAAATTATGAAGGCTTTTGATAAGGTGAATAGGGAAAGAGCATGAGTATAATAGCAAAATATTGCAGATGCTGGAAATCTGAAATAACAATAGAAAATGGTGGAAAGACTCAGCAGGTCAGGCAGCATCGAGGAGAGAGAAACAGAGTCAACGTTTCGGGGTTCACCCATTGCCCAAACTTCAACCGTAGCAGGAGGGATAGAAAATCGGTTGCTGGCAGGAATCAAAGGGTTTGGTTTAATGGGCGTTACTCAGATTGGAGAAGTGTTGGAAATGGTGTCCTGGGAGCCAGAGCTGCGTCCACTGTTGTTCCTGGTTTAGATGATTTGGAATTTGGCAGAGAGCTGAATCCCACAATGACCGAAGACACAAAAATAAGGGTTTTGCAAAGAGTGAAGTAGAATGTAAAAGACTTCAGGAAGTCAGACAGATTCGTGAAATGGGCAGACAGGTGGCAGATACAATTTCATGTGGAGAAGTGTGAGATGAGAGGTGAGAGAGAGAAACCAGGATGTTACAAAGCTGTTAGTCTAACATCTGTTGTGGGGAAGTTATTGGAAACTATAATTAAGGACAGAATAACGGAGCAATGAGTGAAATTTGAGCTGATTAGAGAGAGCCAGCATGGACTTGTAAAGGGTAGGTCATGTTTAATGAACCTAATTGAATTTTTTGAGGAAGTAACTAAAGTAGTAGACAGGGGAATGTCTATGGATATCATTTATATGGACATCAAGAAGGCATTTGATAAGGTTCCACATAAGAGGCTGTTAGCTAAAATTAAAGCTCATGCAATTGAAGGAAAATTATTGACCTGGTTAGGAGATTGGTTTGACGGTCGAAGGCAGAGAATAGGGATAATGGTTATGTACTTGAATTGGAAGGAAATGACGAGTGATGTTCCACAAGGATCTGTGCTGGGGCCTCAACTGTTGACTATATTAATGACTTAGATAGAGAGCCATATATTCAAGTTTGCCCATGACAGAAAGGTTGGTGGCATAGTAAGTGGTGCAGGTGGGAGCATAACATTTCACAGAGATATTGGCAGATTAAGTGACGGGGCAAAACTGTGGCAGATGAATATGAACACTGGTAAGTGTGAGGTCATCCATTTTGGACCAAAAAAGAAGCGATCCGAGTACTTTTTAAATGGTGAAAAGCTAGTAACAGTGGGGGTCCAAAGAGATTTAGGGGTCCATGTACACAGATCACGAAAGTGTAGTGGTCAGTTACAAAAAATAATTAAAAAGATGATGGAATGCTAGCCTTTATAACGAGAGGGCGAGAGTATAAAGGGGAGGAAGTTTTGCTGCAGTGATACAAAGCCCTGGTTAGACCACATCTGGAGCACTGTGTACAGTCTGGGCAACGCACCTGAAAGGATATATTGGCTTTAGAAGGAGTGCAGCGCAGATCCACCAGAATGTTTCCAAGGCTCCAAGGGTTAAATTATGAGGAGAGATTGGATAAGCTAGACTTGTATTCCCTGCAATATAGAAGGTTAAGGGGTGATTTAATTGAGATTGTTAGGATCTTGAAAGGAATTGATCGGGTAGATATAGAGTAACCTTTTCCGCTGGTGGGAGAGGTTAGGACAAGGGGGCATAACATTAAAATCAGAGCCAGGCCATTCAGGGGAGAAGTAAGGAAACACTAATCCATAGAAACGGTGGTAGAAGTGTGGAACTCTCTCCCACAAAAAGTAGTAGATACTAGTTCAATTAATAATTTTACATCTGAGATCGATAGATTTTTGCTAGCCAAGGGTTTTAAGTGGTATGCAGCAAAGGCAGGTGGATGGAATTGGGATCCATGCTCTCATAGAATGGCGGAACAGGCTGGAGGGGAGGAATGGACTACTGCTGTCCCTATGATGTAGTTTGGAATGGAAATGACAAGGAATGGGAATATACATGCAATGGAAAGACAGTGAAGGGTTGTGAATGAAGAGAGAGACCTGGGGGTTCAAACACAATTCCATGATGACCAATAGCATCTTGAGATGTATAATGCGGGACGTACTGGAGAAAAACAAGAAGTGATGAATCTGTATGAGGCAATGGTTAGGCCAGAGTTGGGGATCTGGGTTTTTTTTGCATCCCATTATTGAAAGGACATTAAGGCCATAGCGAGCGTACAGTGTAGATTCACCAGGATGATGCACTTCCTCACAATTCTTTGCATTAAATCCCATCTGCCTCTGTCCGCCCGGTTCTGTATTACAAGGCAAGCTCTGTTTGAAGAACACAAGCATTCCCACATTTGCTCCTTTTCTGTTATTGTTCACCTGGAAGAACATGTCAGCACTGCCAGAGGGTCAGAAGAAGACAGGATCTCACAGCACCCTGAGATCTACTCAGCCTCCCAAGCACCATGATGGAGGATGCAGCTATTGAGCTTGGGGAGTGGCACCGGGTGAGGAGGGACAAGTGCTGCCCAGATGGTCACATGGCTGCCATCAATGACCACCTTCTACCTTCTCAAAGTCAGCAGTGAACTAAAGTTGGTCGGCCAGATTGCGACAGAGCGCAATACTGGGAAATACTGCAAGGGAAACAGCACTGCGCCATTCTGCTCCCACTACTGGCCCCAGCATTAGAGACACGACAATCACCCCCTCCAAGAGTCAGTCCAATTCCCGGTTAGATTAGAGAGTTTATACTCGTGATGCAGGATTGCTAACTGTCCTGTCCCGATAATGTCGGATAGGATCACCTTAAGTGTTATTGTTCTTCAGTCTCACTACTGAATTAATATTACCTACATGTTAAATGATGCACAGCTCTGAATTAGATTTGTTAACTAACATTGCAGATGAACAATAAGTTCCATAGTTTAAAATATCACAAAACTTACACAGTATAACTGCAGTGCCAAGAATCACTACAGACAGCAGGATG
Source organism: Squalus acanthias (assembly GCA_030390025.1). Lineage (NCBI taxonomy): Eukaryota > Metazoa > Chordata > Chondrichthyes > Squaliformes > Squalidae > Squalus > Squalus acanthias. The sequence continues at coordinate 48,283 of JASTWF010000485.1, read as the reverse complement.
GAGAGACCCAGGAGAATGTAGATGACCAGAGGTGACCGTGTTCCACCGACAGGCTCTGCTGATCGGACACCACATTCTGCAAAGTGTAAGTGAAAGTCATCACTGAAAGAATTAGAGGGAACCGTCTTGTGAAAAAACTCTAAACCTTTTCTCATTTGGACCTGGAGAAGAGGCAGAGGAGCCGAGTGTTGTCAACACTGGAATGTTTTAAACTTTGCACCATTGGGCCTCTCGAACACACATTTCTTCAATTCAAGAACATTCATCAACAGCAGGTTAGAGATCTAAACTGGGCAGGAAACTGAAATGACGCAAGTTATGGACAGTTACAAACAGCAGGCACAAAATATCATTTACTCAGGTAATCTGCAGGGTACAAGGAATAAAGACCATTCATTCATCTCACCCCTCTGTCCTCATCATTTCTTCAACATTTCATCATCCCTCATCCAGCATCTTTACATCATCACCTTCCTCACAGACTTCAGTGTGAGCCAACAACACCATCAGTTAAAGGGATGGTCACGGGGGGTTTCTGACCCCACTGCTTTATTTCACTGTGTGTTAACAACACCATCAGTTAAAGGGATGGTCACGAGGGGTTTCTGACCCCACTGCTTTATTTCGTTGTTCAGATCCAAAATCCATCAGTTTTTCTGAAGAAGTGGAATTTCCTGACAACACGATCTCTCAACCAACGAGAAATGACCTTTTCACTGTTGTTAATTGATCTGACGGTATTAATAAATTCGAGCTAATTAACTCAAACTGAATAAACTACAATAATGATCAGATCACTGATGTGTACCTGGCTTCAAATCTTCCTGTTTTCCTCTGTCTCCTCTTAGTTGATCAGGATAAAAGTCACCGGTATTTTGATAATTGTCTAGCTCCATGTTATCAGCTGGATGAACTTCTTGTCTTTGAAGAACATGTGAGAGGCAGGTAGAGAAATGGGACTTTTATTCTCACTCAGTTCCTCTTGCTGCGCTTGCAGTGTTTCTCGGAGAAACCTCAACTATAGATTGTGTCTGATGGACACCAGGATATTTTAGCACTTCTGCTTTTAGATGATGGGGGTTTAAATGGCAACGCCCTGAACTGAGGACCTTGAGGGGTCCGTCAGACATTCCTGCCCTGAATGTGCTCTCAGACCAAGGGCTTTGATACAGATCTCTTTGGGTTTGTAGATATTCACTGTCAGTAGGACCCCATGAGTGAAAGTGGTCTTCAGATCCCTGGACTGCTATTGAGTACAATAAGTGTGCCAATAAAGAGAATTATTCCAGGTGTTGTTTAGTTACCCAGTGCAGTTAATTAAATAAATCTGGAATAAAAAGCTAGTATCAGTAATGGTGACCATGAAACTACCGGATTGTCGTAAAAACCCATCTGGTTCACTAATGTCCTTTAGGGAAGGAAATCTGCCGTCCTTACCTGGTCTGGCCTGTATGTGACTCCAGACCCACAGCAATGTGGTTGACTCTTAACTGCCCTCTGAAATGGCCTAGCAAGTCACTCAGTTGTAACTAACTGCTACAAAACAAAATAATAAGAATGAAACAGGATGGACCACCCGGCATCGACTTCGGCACTGGCTACGGACACGGCAAAGGCACACCCAGCCCAGTCAACCCTGCAAAGTCCTCCTCACCAACATCTGGGGACCTGAGCCAAAATTGGGAGAGCTGTCCCACAGACTAGTCAAGCAACAGCCTGACATAGTCATACTCACAGAATCATACATTTCAGCCAATGTCCCAAACCCCTCCATCACCATCCCTGGGTATGTCCTGTCCCACCGGCAGGACAGACCCACCAGAGGTGGCGGCACAGTGGTATACAGTCGGGAAGGAGTGGCCCTGCGAGTCTTCAACGTTGACTCCGGACCCCATGACGTCTCATGGCTTCAGGTCAAGCATGGGCAAGGAAACCTCCTGCTAATTACCACGTATCGCCCTCCCTCAGCTGATGAATCAGTACTCCTCCATGTTGAACACCACTTGGAAGAAGCACTGAGAGTAGCAAGGGCACAGAATGTACTCTGGGTGGGGGACTTCAATGTCCATCACCAAGTGTGGCTCGGTAGCACCACTACTGACCGAGCTGGCCGAGTCCTGAAGGACACAGCTGCCAGTCTGGGCCTGAAGCAGGTGGTGAGAGAACCAACACGAGGGAAAAACCTACTTGACCTCGCCTCACCAATCTACCTGTCGCAGATGCATCTGTCCATGACAGCATTGGCTGCAGTGACCACCACACATTCATTGTGGAGATGAAGTCCCATCTTCACACTGAGAACACCCTCCATCGTGTTGTGTGGCACTACCACCGTGCTAAATGGGATAGATTCAGAACAGATCTAGCAGCTCAAAACTGGGCATCCATGAGGCATTGTGGGCCATCAGCAGCAGCAGAATTGTATTCCACCACAATCTGTAACCTCATGGCCCTGCATATACCTCACTCTACCATTACCACCAAGCCAGGGGACCAACCCTGGTTCAACGAGTGTAGAAGAGCATGCCAGGAGCAGCACCAGGCATACCTAAAATGAAGTGCCAACCTGGGGAAGCTGCAACACAGGACTACATGCATGCTAAAAAGCGGAAGCAGCATGCTATAGACAGGGCTAAGCGATCCCACAATCAACGAATCAGATCAAAGCTCTGCAGTCCTGCCACATCCACTCGTGAATGATGGTGGACCATTAAACAACTAATGGGAGGAGGAGGCTCCAAGAATATCCCCATCCTCAATGATGGACGTGAGTGCAAAAGACAAGGCTGAAGCGTTTACAACTATCTTCAGCCAGAAGTGCCGAGTGGATGATCCAGATCAGCCTACTCCCGAGGTCCCCACCATCACAGAAGCCATTCTTCAGCCAATTCAATTCACTCCACGTGATATCAAGAAATGGCTCAGCGCACTGGATACAGCAAAGACTATGGGCCCCGACAACATCCCGGCTATCGTGCTGAAGACTTGTGCTCCAGAACTAGCCACACCTCTAGCCAAGCTGTTCCAGTACAGCTACAACACTGGCATCTATCCGACAATGTGGAAAACTGTCCAGGTATGTCCTGTCCACAAAAAGCAGGACAAATCCAACCCGACCAATTATCGCCCCATCAGTCTACTCTCAATCATCAGAAAAGTGATGGAAGGTGTCATCGACAGAGCTATGAAGCGGCACTTACTCACCAATAACCTGCTCACTGATGCCCAGTTAGGGTTCCGCCAAGACCACTTGGCGCCCGACCTCATTACAGCCTTGGTCCAAACATGGACAAAGGAGCTGAATTCCAGAGGTGAGGTGAGAGTGACTGCCCTTGACATCAAGGCAACATTTGACCGAGTCTGGCATCAAGGAGCCCAAGTAAAACTGAAGTCAATGGGAATCAGGGGGAAAACGCTCCACTGGCTGGAGTCATACCTAGCACAAAGGAAGATGGTTGTGGTGGTTGATGGTCAATTATCACAGCCCCAGGACATCACTGCAGGAGTTCCTCAGGGCAGTGTCCTAGGCCCAACCATCTTCAGCTGCTTCATCAATGACCTTCCCTCCAACATAAGGCCAGAAATGGGGATGTTTGCTGATGACTGCACAGTGTTCAGCACCATTCACAACTCCACAGATAATGGAGCAGTCCTGAGGCATTGGGACCAGTTCTGGGGGACATGGGACCTGCAGAAGCCTCAACCGGGCCTGGAACAATATCCTCACGGAGGGGGGTGGGGGGGCGGGGGGGGGGGGGTGGTTGGGGGGTTGCAAGTGCTGTTGGGGAGGGTTTAATTTAGCTTGGCAGGGGGATGGGAACCTGAGAGTAGATTCAGAAGGGAGAAAGCTGGAAATTAAAGGCAGAAAATTAGTAAGTGAGTTTGGAAGGCAGAGGAAACAAAGGTTAGAAAATAGACACCAAAAGAGTTTGTCAGTGCTTAATGCTAAACACTTCAATGCAAGGAGTCTAGGAAATAAGGCAGATGAGCTTAGGGCACAGATAGACACGTGGAAGTATGATATCATAGCTATTACTGAAACATGACTGAAAGAAGGGCAGGAATGGCAGCTCAACATTCCAAGTTACAGGATTTTCAAACGAGATAGAGAGAGGGATAAAAAAAGGAGGGGGGTCACAATATTGTTTAAAGAAACAATTACAGCTGTGAGGAGGGATGATATGTTAGAAGGATCATCAAATGAGGCCGTATGGGTTGAACTGAAGAACAAACAAGGGCCAATCACACCGCTGGAAGTGTACCATAGACCCCCAAATAGTCAGAGGGAAATAGAAGAGCAAATATGTAGATACATTTCTGAGAAGTGCAAAAACAATAGGGCAGCAATAGTCGGGGATTTCAACTACCCCAATATTAACTGGGATAGAATCAGTGTAAAAGGGATAGAGGACGCAGAATTCTTAAAATGCATTCAGGAGAACTTTTTTAGCCAGTACGTAGTAAGCCCAACAAGAGAAGGGGCGGTTCTGGACTTGGTTTTTGGGAATGAAGCTGGGCAGGTGGAAGGGGCATCAGTGGGAGACCATTTTGGTGGTAGTGATCATAATTGTGTTAGATTTAGCGTAGTTACGGGAAAGGGCAAAGGTAGACCAGAAGTAAAAGTTCTTAATTGAGGAAAGGCCAATTATACTAAGCTGAGATGTGATTTAGCCAAAGTGGTTGAAGGTAAAATAGTGTCAGAGCAGTGGGAGGCATTCAAGGTGGAGATAGTAACGGGTTCAGAGCAAATACGTTCCCATAAACAAAAAGGGTGGGACTCCCATATCTAGAGCCCTCTGGATATCAAGGGGTATACAGGGTAGAATAAGACAAAAAAAGGGAAGCTTATGTCAGATACTGATAGCTAAATACTGTAGAAAGCCGAGAGGAGTATAGGAAGTAAGGGGTGGAATTAAAAAGCAAATTAGGAAAGCAAAGAGAGGGCATGAAAAAATATTGGCAAGTAAAATCAAGGAAAACCCAAAGATGTTTTATAAATACATAAAGAACAAGAGGATAACTAAAGAAGGAGTCGGGCCTATTAGAGACCAAAAAGGTAACCTGTGTGCTGATGCGGAAGACGTGGGTTTGGTTCTTAATGAATACTTTGCGTCTGTCTTCACTAAAGAGAAGGAGGATGCAGACATTGTAGTTAAGGAGCAGGAGTGTGAAATATTAGATGAGATAAACATAGTGAGAGAGGAAATATTAATGGGTTTAGCATCTTTGAAAGTAGATAAATCACCAGGCCCAGATTAAATGTATCCCAGGCTGTTAGCGCCTTAAGAGAGGTCTGTAGCGCCTGATTTAGCACTTCAATCACCTCCAGGGGCGATAGAAGCCAAATTTGCAGTCGGAGGCGATAATTAGCACCAGGCACTAAACTTTGCACCCGGCCGATAATTGTGCCCCAAACGGGGCAATACCGAATTTCTCCCCCAAAAAGATTAGTGAAAGTAAACATGGGTCCCTTAGAGGCAGAGACAGGAAACATTATAATGGGGAATAAGGAAATGGCAGAGAGGTTAAACAAATATTTTGAATCTGTCTTCACAGTAGAAGACACAAAAAACATATTGGAAATAGTGGGGAACCAAAGGTTTAATAGCAGTAAGGAACTTAAAGTAATTAATATTAGTAAAGAAATAGTTCTGGAGAAATTAATGGGACTAAAAGCCAACAAATCCCTAGTAACTGATGGCCTACATCCTCGGGTTTTGAAAGAGGTGGCTGCAGAGATATTGGATGCATTGGTTGTGATCTTCCAGAATTCCTTAGATTCTAGAACAGTCCCCGTGGATTGGAAGGTAACAAATTAATCCCACTATTCAAGAAAGGAGGGAAAGAGGAAACGGAACGATAGACCAGCTAGTCTGAGATCAGTAGTAGTGAAAATGCTAGAATCTATTTATTAGGGACATGGTAACAGGGCACTTAGGAAATCATAATATTATTGGACAGAGTCAACAAGGTTTTATGAAAGGGAAATCGTGTTTGGACAAATCTATTAGTTTTTTGAGGGTGTAGCTAGCAGGGTAGACAAGTGGGAACCAGTGCATGTAGTACATTTGGATTTTCAAAAGGCATTTGTTAAGGTGCCACACAAGAGGTTGTTACACAAGATTAGAGCTCATGAGATTGGGGGTAGTATATTCGCTTGGATTGAGGATTGGTTAAGAGATAGTAAACAGAGAGTAGGAATAAACGGGTTATTTTCGGGTTGGCAGATTGTAACTAGTGAGGTGCCGCAAGGATCAGTGCTTGGGCCTCAGCTATTTACAATCTATATCAATGCCTTAGATGAGGGGACCGAGTATACTGTATCCACGTTTGCTGATGATACAAAGTTAGGTGGGACAGTAAGCTGTGAGGAGCACGCAAAGAGGCTGCAAAGGGATATAGACAGGTTAAGTGAGTGGGCATACGGTGGCAGATGGAGTATAATGTGCGGGAATTTGAAATTATCCACTTTGGGAGGAAGAATAGAAAAACAGGCTATTTTTTAAATGGTGAGAGATTAGTAAATGTTGGTATCCAGAGAGATTTGGGTGTCCTTGTACGTGAATCACAGAAATTTAACATGCAGGTACAGCAAGTAATTAGGGAGGCAAATAGTTGTTAGCTTTTTTTGCAAGGGGGTTGGAGTATAAGAGTAAGGAAGTCTTGCTGCAATTATATAGGGCTTTGGTGAGACCACACCTGGAGTACTGTGTACAGTTTTGGTCTCCTTACCTAAGGAAGGATATACTTGCCTCAGAGGGAGTGCAGCACAGAAGCATAGAAGCATAGAAGATAGGAGCAGGAGTAGGCCATTCGGCCCCTCGAGCCTGCTCTGCCATTTAATGAGATCATGGCTGATCATCCAAATTCAGTACCCTGTCCCTGCTTTCTCCCCATATCCCTTGAGCCCTTTAGCCTTAAGAAATATATCTATCTCCTTCTTGAATATATTTAATGAATTGGCCTCAACTGCCTTCTGTGGTAGTGAATTCCATAGGTTCACCACTCTCTGGGTGAAGAAATTCTTCCTCATCTCAGTCCTAAATGGCTTACCCCTTATCCTTAGACTGTGACCCCTGGTTCTGGACTCCCCCGCCATTGGGAACATCCTTCCTGCATCTAGTCTGTCTAGTCCTGTTAGAATTTTATAAGTTTCAATGAGATCCCCTCTCATTCTTCGAAACTCTAGCAAATATAAGCCTAATCGACCCAATCGCTCTTCATACGTCATTCCTGCCATCCCAGGTATCAGTCTGGTAAATCTTCGCTGCACTCACTCCATGGCAAGAACATCCTTCCTCAGATAAGGCGACCAAAACTGCACACAATACTCAAGGTGTGGTCTCACCAAGGCCTTGTACAACTGCAGCAAGACATCCTTGCTCCTGTACTCGAAAGGTTCACTAGATTGATTCCTGAGATGAGAGGGTTCTATGAGGAGATATTGAGTAAGATGGGCCTATATTCTCTGGAGTTTAGAAGAATGAGAGGTGATCTCATTGAAATGTATAAAATCCTTAGAGAGCTTGACAGGGAAGATTCTGGGAGGATGTTTCTCTTGGCTTGAGGGAATAGAACTAAGGGTCACAGTCTCAGAATAAGGGGTCGGCTATTTAGAACTGAGATGAGGAGAAATTTCTTCACTCAGAGTGTTATGAATCTTTGGAATTCTCTACCCCAGAGTGCTGTGGATTCTCAGTCGTTGAGTATATTCAAGACTGAGATTGATTTTGGATACTAAGGGAATCAAGGGATATGGCGGCAAAGTGCAGCTGAGCTAGAAGACCAGCCATGAACATACTGAATGACGGAGCAGGCTCAAGGGGCCGTATGGCCTAATCCTGCTCCTATTTCTTATATTGTTAATCGGCAGCTCCGCCAAGCTAGATGTCCACACGCACACATTCCAGCAGGGATCACCGTTTAGTGATCGGGAACAGGAATTCTTTTAGTTTGGTTTCTTCCTGCCTAGCCGAACAACAACTTGCATTTATATAGCGCCTTTAACATAGTGCAATGTCACAAGATGCCTCGCAGCAGCATAATCAGACAAAACTACAAGATCACGCTGTAATTGCACTCAGCTGGCAGTGGTGGCGCTGCAGCATGACCAGTGGCAGGAGGGTGTAATTACAGCGTGAAATGTTGACATAGCCATTTTCCATTATAAATGTGGACAGAGGAATTTATAATGGAAATATATAAAAATAAGGAGAGAACATAAGATTCTAAAATGGGAACCAAATTGCGGTCCAAAACCCCTCTAGCTCTACTTCACCCCAAGACTTTGTGTGTGCAACGCCACACAATTAGTTCATTTTAAAATATTGTGATGGTGATCACTTTTTACTTTAATATGTGGTGGGTTTTTTTAATTGTAGAATTTTATGAAAACCAACATACAGAATCAGCGCTACTGGATAGGGCTCAGTGACCTCACTGTGGAAGGGCAATGGCACTGGGTTGATGAGACTGACAGTAAAACCACAGGAACGTAAGTTTGAAACGTTACTGCTATATGGTCGCATTTTCTCCCAACTCACAGCAGAGAAGGGTTTTACGTAAGGAGACCGAACGCCCTCCATTGCAAGGCTGGTGTGGCACTGAACCAGGAAAATCCCAGGTTCCAATCCGTGCTCTGAATCAGATTCACTTTTCCTATTCGAGGTGGAGGTATAGGCACGATTCATCGCTGTGACCCTGGGCTAGGCAGGAGCAAAGAAAACCCGCCCACATTCCTGCTCCTAATCACTTAGCGGTGATTCCTGCTGGTATGTGTGTGCACGCGTGGACACCTGGCTTGGCTGTGTAGCCTGCCAACACTCGCTGTTTAGGTTCGCACATGGTCACTTGAGTGTGGCGATGGGCGGCAATGGTGCCCATGGAACTGTACCCGGGCATGAGTCAGTTCCTGCAGGAGAAGCATTGAGAGAGTCAGAGGGGAATAAAGGAACGAAGACAGGAGTGGGGCCATTGATCACCAAGAGGGGATTCGGCCCCTCGAGCCTGTTCCTCTTTGAAAGAGCAATTCCATTAGTCCCACCTTCCTGCTCTTTCTCCACAGCCCTGCAAATTTTCCCCCTTCAAGTATTTATCCACTGAGGATCTGGGAATGTTTTCCTTATTTCACAGAAAATGGAGAGGCAGATAATTATCAGATACATTCCTTCGGTTAAAGCACAATGCAACGCAGCTTGTATATAATTAAATCATAGCCCCAAGTTTTTGCATCTGTCATCTTTCAAAAGCTTCGATGCAGTACAAATGGGTTGTTTAAAATTTGTTAATACTCGATCAATTCTACCGAGCCCAACAAACCTGGACTGAGCCACGTCCCCTTGCTCGCTGGTTGATTCTCCTGCCATTCTCTGCATTGCAGGTTCTGGGCACCTGGTGAGCCCAATAATGAACATAAAGGCGAAGACTGCGTTCAAACATTGAACAACGGTCAGTGGAATGATGCGCCTTGCAACAACACCTATAAATGGCTCTGTGACCGACCCTCGTTTTCACATTTCATGAATTAACCAGAAGTGACAATTTGCCGACACTGTCTCTGCTGAAGGTGCTGCAGGAAATGGTAGCAACAAACAAAGTGGGAAAAGATGGGGAGTGGGAGGGGGAGGGGGGGATTTGTGCGGAGGGGGAGGGGATTTGTGGGGAGGGGATTTGTGGGGTGGGGGAGGGGATTTGTGGGGTGGGGGAGGGGATTTGTGGGGTGGGGGAGGGGATTTGTGGGGTGGGGATTTGTGGAGAGGGGGTGGGGATTTGTGGGGAGGGGATTTGCGGGGTGGGGATTTGCGGGGTGGGGGAGGGGATTTGTGGGGAGGGGGAGGGGAGGGGATTTGTGGGGAGGGGGAGGGGATTTGTGGGGAGGGGATTTGTGGGGTGGGGATTTGTAGGGTGGGGGAGGGGATTTGTGGGGAGGGGATTTGCGGGGTGGGGGAGGGGATTTGCGGGGTGGGGGAGGGGATTTGTGGGGAGGGGGAGGGGATTTGTGGGGAGGGGGAGGGGATTTGTGGGGAGGGGGAGGGGATTTGTGGGGAGGGGATTTGTGGGGAGGGGGAGGGGATTTGTGGGGAGGGGATTTGTGGGGAGGGGGAGGGGATTTGTGGGGTGGGCAGGGGATTTGTGGGGAGGGGGAGGGGAGGATGGGGAGGGGGAGGGGAGGATGGGGAAGTATTTCAAGGCGAGGGAGGTCAGTGCTGGGAATCTCTGTCGCCCTGGGTGCTACGGTTGGCCTCAGCACCTCTGGCTGGTGAGTGGAAGTAAATCGAGCAGCGTTCTTGCGATCTATCGCCATTCCCTGAACCCAGGGAAGTGGGTAAGGACCAGAACCAGGAGCAGGCTCGACTGCGATGCCCCTCACAATCGAATAGCCAGAAGACACTCAATGTCTCAACACATGAAGAATGGCCCTTGAGGGTTCCTGACAATGGAGATGCCACAGCCCGAGCGAAGGGGCGAGTGGGAAAAGAGATTAAAACTTGCTGAGGTGCAGCCGCACAATCCCCGATCCTCATCCCCCTCCTCCTCTCCAACTCCCATCTCCTGCTCCTCCTCTCCCATCCCTTCCTCCCCTTCCTTGTTCCCCCTCTCTCCTTCCTCGTTCCCCCTCCCCACCCTCGTCCCCCTCCCCACCATCCTCGTTCCCTCTCCCCCTCCTCCACCCCATCCTCGTCACCCGCACCCGCTCCTCATCCCTCTCACCACCCCCTCCTTCCCTGCTCCTCCCCCTCCTTCCCTGCTCCACCCCCTCTGGCAGCGAGAGGGTAGTGTGTTAGACTTTGATATGACTGTACGAAATGTTATGCAGGAAAAGATAGCAGATTATGTGTTCGGAAAGGTTAATCTAACTAAGAAATGGATAAGTGAATTGTTAGCGGATAAAAGTCCACTAGAGGCAGCCGAAAGGTGGACAGATAGTAAAGAACATAAAAAGACACTCGAGAAAGCAGTCTGGCTAATGTGTTACAAAAGGCAGGTCCAGATTTCAAACCAGACCATTACAGCGCTAACAGCTCGAATCAGTCATTTAGAGGGAGAAATGGATGAGAAGGTCTCTGGAGGGGAATTGCTCATTAGGAATTTAAGTGCGCTGCACCAAGAACGCCAGGAAATCTCCAGTCACCATAAAACAAGGATAGATTACCTCGAGTGCCAGGTCACTGAGGCAAAGTTAAATGAGGGCAGGTTAAAGGAACGATGTGCCCGCCAAGCTGCCCAGATAAGAACTCAGGAAGAGAGCTTAACGGGGGTTAGGGCGGCATATAAGTTGGCCCTTGAGGATAAGTTTCAGGGAGCCGATCATAGCGCCTGCCAAAAGGAGATAGAGCACCTCAAAAAGGCCGTGAACAAAGCGCACGGCATGGTGTGCCTTATCAGTCCGTCAGCACACCAGCCGCTAGTAAAAGAGGAGTTTCAGAAGTCCCCACCAAGTAAAGCAGAGGAAGTATTAGCCACTGCGCCCTCCGCGCCACCCAGCTATTCGGAAACCTGGGTAAGGGAGGAAGTAGTGGAAGAAACGAAAGAGCCCATTGAGAAAGAAGTGGAAAAGGGACCGTTGTATCCAGTAACGGGTATAAAAAGGGGCCCAAACAGAAACGGTGGGGAGGAACCAGGGGATCTCCTCGGCCAGCTTGTGTTGCCTCACAGCTCACACCAGCTGAGAGTTATGATAAATCACGTACGGAAGCTGACCGAGTCAGACGACCCTTCCGTACATTTCAGAGAAGTTGAGCAAACCGCAGCCATTAACGGCTGCGATGATGGGGAAACAGCAAAAATGCTGTTGTTTTCGTTAGGCAGTTCAATCCTTCAGTGTCTCTCGGGCGAGAGCAAGAGGGGAACCAAGACTTATGAAGCATTAAAGAATGAGGTCCTGGAAGTGTTGGGGGCGGACGATGAAGGTCCGTTTGCTAGAGTGGGACAGACAGTGCAGATGGAGGGAGAACCCCCGAAGGTTTTTGCCGACAGGCTGTGGCCAGTATATCAGCGCAGCTGTCTAGGTGCGCCAGAGCGCGACGATGTGGAGGGCGCCGGTTTAGCTCATTGGCTTAGGTGCATAATAGCCAACAGTTTACCAGCCGTCAGAGAGCAGGCAAAAGCATGGTTTGATCCCAATGACCCCAACATTACGGAAGAGTTGGTCTTGAATCGACTCACGTTAGGATATCGCAATATAAGGGGTATGGGAACACGTCCCCTTAAGGGAAAAGTACATGAGGTACGACCCGCAGCCCCGTATCAAAGGGAGTGGCATCAGGAGGGTAATCGCGCCCCACAGGCAAGTAATGCTTGTTACGGGTGTGGGAAGACAGGGCACTGGCGCAAGCATTGCAGGAACCCTTGGAAGGATTCCAAGGATAAAAATCCCGCAGCCCGAGCCCAGACGCCTGTCCCTGCTAGGGAAGCTGGTGCACCCACCCCTCCCGACGACCTCGAAGTAGTGTTGGGAGCCATGCGCAGTTTATTGAGTGCACATGGAAAGGTGGCGGTTGCTACCGGCCCCGTAGGTGCCGCAGGACCGTCTAATAGAGCCCCATGACTAGAACCCGCGCAGCCCGTCTACCTGTGTCCGCTCAGCTATGATGCGTGGAAGCGACCGTTGGTGGAGATGGAGGTAGAGAAACAGAAGGGTAGTTATTTGTTGGACACGGGAGCTTCTTGCACCATAATCCATACAGATAGCCCTTTTAACTCGCCGCTATCTACCAAGGTCCCATTCACGTTAGCGGGGTTCACGGGAAAAGAACAGGCTGGCGCGTTCTCCCTTCCGCTATCCATTCGTTTGGGAGCACTTCACCTTAAGTGGAAGTGTATACTGATGGAATGGCAGGAGGGGGGTGGAAGAGGTATCCTCGGGTCCGATCTCCTATCAGGGCACGGGATCCTCGTGGACCTCAGAAATCACTGTCTCTGGGGGGCTAAGAGTGAAAAAGGCGAGGTAGTAGTGATTCCGGGGGAGGAAGAAACAGGGGTCCTGTGTACCGTGCAGCCATCCGGAGGCTACGACCTCGGGCTTATGGTCGCAGGTGTCCCAACGGACATGCAAACGTACGTGTCAGATAATATGCACGCGTTTGCAACCCACAAGCACGATTGTGGGAGGGTTACCGGGTTTGAGGTCAGCGTAGATGGGGACCCCATGACCCGGCCCCAAAAACAGTATAACTTCCCCAAAGAAGCAGAACCCGATATGGAGACAGCAATGTCCTCCTTGGTGCAGCAGGGCGTGTTGAGGCCGATAGCCACACACGTGAACTCCCCATTATGGCCGGTTAGGAAGCCGGATAATTCGTGGAGAGCCACGGTGGACTACAGAGTCCTTAACAGTAACATTCCCGCCTGCGCGCCCACGGTAGCAGCAGTTGCTGACCTAATAGGGAGTATCCCAGCGTCCGCGACCACGTTCACGGTGCTGGATATCTCGAACGGTTTTTGGTCCATCCCGCTGCGGCGAGAGGACCAGTACAAGTTTGCCTTTACTTTCAAAGGACAACAGTACACATGGAACTGTCTGCCACAGGGTTTCCACAATAGCCCCAGTATTTTCCATCAGTGTATGGCAGGAAGTTTAAGGGAGTTTAGTCAGCCCAATCAGATAGTGCAGTACGTGGATGATTTGCTCCTATTTACGGATTCAAGGGAGGAGCATGGACCACTGCTGGACGAGTTATTGGAGCTGCTAGCGAGAAAGGGTTTTAAAATAAATCCTAAGAAAGCACGCATCGGTCAGCAGGAAGTAAAATTCCTGGGACTGACCATTCGCGCTGGGGAAAGAGCCATAGACAAAGCTAGGAGGGAGTCGGTGCAAGAGTTACCGATTCCCAACAACATAAGGGGTGTGAGGTCCTTCTTGGGACTGACCGGTTACTGCAGGGATTTTATCGAAGACTATGCGGCCACAGCGGCGCCGCTCCTCCGACTCCTCCATAAGGGAGTGGCGTGGTCTTGGGACGAGGGCTGCCAAGCAGCCTTCGAGAAGTTAAAAAGGGATCTGCAGACCGCGCCAGCTTTAGGGGCCATAGATGGGGGGAAGGAGTTTTTCCTGGAGGTAGCTGCCAGCGGAGACAGCTTGAGCGCTGTGCTGCTCCAAGAGCGTCACGGCAAGCTGAGGCCGGTTGTCTATTCATCCAGGGTGTTAACGGATGTGGAGAGAAGTTTCTCCAATTGCGAAAGGCACCTTTTAGCCACGCATTGGGCTGTGAAAAGATCAGCGATCTTCACAGGGCTCTCTCCCATCACTCTCCTCACCCATCACACACCAACTAAGATGCTTCTAGATGGGAGGATTAAAGATGGGACCGTAAGCAGCGTGCGTATTGCGCGTTGGACCCTTCTTCTTTCCCAGATGGATCTTAAAGTAAAAGGTCTTTGCGAGCCCAGGCTCGCGGCCAATTTGGTATACCCCGGTACAGCCCACCGGTGTTCGGTGGAAGGGGTGTGGGACGTCAACATAGGTTTGCGGGCCGGGATACATCCCACTGGGCGCGAGATTTATGTTGATGGGTCTAGCACAGTATCTGCTGGCGAACGACTCACAGGGTGTGGAGTTTATGACCCTGCGGCAGACCTTGCCCTGGCGATCAAGCTCCCTAGCACCATGAGCGCGCAGCAGGCTGAGCTGTCTGCCGTGGTGTACGTTGTTACCCACCCAGACATTTTCCCAACCCCATACACGATTTGCTCGGACAGTATGTTCACCTGCAATTCGTGTACGGAATACCTGGCCATTTGGTCCCGCCGTGGATACACCTCCGCGGACGGGCGACCTTTAACGGTGAAGCCCTTGCTGGAAAAGGTCTTAGCAGCAGCAGTAGGGGAGGAAGGAGAGATTTTCATCCATAAGGTGAAAGCTCACTCCTCCACAGAGCCCCGTGGGGAGGGCAACCAGCAGGCGGATGCGCTAGCCAGGGAAGGTGCCCGCAACGGCATTTTCTGGGACCCCTATGGGACCAGACCCATGGCAGCGATCCAAGGCAGGGACGGGAATCCCGGGAACACCAGGGTAGCATTGCCCCTAGACCTTAAGACCATCCAAACCCAGGATCCCGCCCTAAAAGCAGTCCTAAAAACCATTGCTGAGGGGAAGCAGGTAGAGGGTCCGTACAGTACGGCAACCCTCTCAGTTAAGGAAGGCATGCTGTTCCGCGAGGAGCAGTGGGTTGTGCCGCAGCAGCACAGGAGGGAATTCCTCCAGTTGGCTCACGAGGGACCAGGGGCAGGGCACCCCGGGCCCGAGGTTACCTGGCAACGGGTAGAGCAAGCGAGATGGTGGCCAGGGCTCAGGGAACAAGTCCGCGAGTTCTGTGCAAACTGTCTTGTGTGCGCTGCAAACAACCCAGACCCCCAGAAAAGGAAGGTGCCCATGGGACACGTAAGAAGGGTAGAGGGACCATGGCAGTCGATACAGATCGACTATATAGGGCCCCTGCCCACCACTCAGGGAGGCTATAAATACTGCCTCGTCTTAGTGGATGTGTTTTCCAAGTGGGTGGAAGCCTTCCCCTGTCGAACAGCTACGGCACTGGGTACTGCAAAAATCTTGGTCCGGGAAGTGTTCTCGCGGTGGGGACTCCCCCGTTTTGTGGAGTCAGACCAAGGGAGTCATTTCACCGGCCAGGTGATGCAGAACACCCTCATGCTTTTGGGCATTGAAGGGAAGTGGCACGTAGCACACAATCCCCAGTCATCCGGGATTGTTGAACGCATGAACCGGACCCTGAAGGAGAAATTGAGGAAAGAGACTAGGAACTCGCCCCAAAAATGGGCGGAAGTTCTGCCTTTAGTCCTCATGGGGGTCCGGGCCAGTCAGTCGAAAAGTACGGGGTATTCCCCGCACGAGGTGATGACTGGGAGGCTCATGCGAACCCCCACCCATGTGCTAGCGCCGGTGCTCACTGAGGGTCAGCTCCAAGAGATAAGCAGGGACAAGTTCGCCCAGACCCTCTTGGAACGCCTGAAGCAGGTTTATGAGCAGGCGGCTGGGAACATGGGAAGGCAGCATCAGGGCAATCGCCTGTTGCTGGAACCCCGCAAAACGCGGGAGTGGGAAGTAGGAGACCAGGTTATGGTCAGAAACTACGCCAGAGTAGGGAGTCTGGAACCACTGTATATGGGACCCTACAACATTGTAGATAAGGCGAGTCCCATGGTATACGCCGTAAAGGTACCTCGGCGCACTAAGTGGTTCCATGTAAACCAGTGCAAACTGTACAAGCCAGGTGCGCAAGGGAAAACCACAGGGGTAAACCCCGCGAGTGGGGAAGCGCAGCCCCAGGTAGGACCACAAGGCACACAGGCAGGCAAAGCAGCTTGCATCAGGGGAGGAGACATCCTGGAAGATCACGAAGCATTTTTGTGGGGATGGGAGTCAGATGAGGATAGTGATGAAGACGAGTGGGTTTTGGGGAACGTAAGGAACGTTCCCATTTTAGGTATAGGGAGGACACGGACTGCAGATGGAGATCCGCACAGGGCGGAGCCACAAGCTGCAGGTCCCGAAGACAGGAGGGAGGAGCTAGGGGAGGCGGAGCCAGCCGCTGTGGGAACACAGGGAGTGACGGTGAGAACCCCCGAGCCCGAGCCGCCCGCTTTGAACGTCCCGCCCTCGGGGGAGGCAGAGACCGCGAGTGAAGGGTCGCCTGCTGGGCCGAGCAGGGCGGAGCCACAAACTGCAAGCCCCGAGGTTAGGGAGGCGGAGTCAGCGGAGGCGGAGCCAGCGACTGTGGTGGAACCACAGGTCGTCCCGATGGAAGTCTCTGAACCCGGTCCGTCGGTCATGGGATCCCTGCCCCTGACAACTCCCCGTAGGTCAAGTAGAGAACCCCAACCCAGGAAGATGTGGTCATGTCCCCAGACTGCCCCAAGGCGCAGACTTAAGGTTAAGGCAACCCAGATACAGCCCGGCCCCATCGCAGCAGCAACAGGCTGCGGCAGATCAGAGGAAGGGGTCAGTGCAGCAACAGGCTGCGGCAGATCAAAGGGAAGGGTCAGTGCCCTCCCACCGTCGGGAAGAGCTCGCAGCAGCCTTCTCAGAATTTAAAGGGGCCGCCCTGAGAACGGGCGGCGCTGTACAGTAATAAGTTTTAAGTTTTAAGTTCATAGTATAAGTTTCTAAGTTTATAGTTTAAGGTTAAGAATAAGTTTATAAGTTTTAAATCAGGTTAAGTTTGTAGTTTAATTTTAACAGAAAATGGGAAAATGATGGGAGCTTTAAAGATAGGTCTAGTTAAAGTTTATTCAGCAAACGTTGAAGTTTACGTGAGGCGAGGTCAGGGGACCCGCTCACCCTTCACAAAAGCCAGAGACTCTTGCGAGGCTGGCTACCTCATTCTATCTGATCACAGGAACCAAGGAAGGATGGAACGAATTCTAGTATTGCTCGCGGCAATCGGATGTGGATTGGCCTATCGAGGCCGCACCAAGGATGTCGTGGTGTTTGGATGCTCCGGGGACACGGCCCCCATCGCGGTGGATGGGACCGGAAGACGGGAGGCAGAGGAGACCACCACCTATTTCCACAGGGGAAGGTGGCCAGGATGGCTGGGAACAAACTCAACTGAGTATTCCAGCACATCGGGGTTTGCCTACCAAGAGACTTCTTTAATGTGCCCCAAAGTAAGGATCATCGCACCCAGGATCAGCGTCACCGTCGGCAAACGGATTTGTTTGACTTGTAGTGGGAATGTCCCATTGAGCCGATGGTGGTGGCTGCGAAAGCTGAGCAAAACTATGAGGAACTCTTCGGTCGAGTGGGAACGACTGGGTAATAATACCCATCGGACAATTACGGGGACAAACGGACAAGTGAGAGTCTGTTGGGACAAATGGTGGGAACCGGATGAGGGAATTTATGTATGCATGTGGGGGTCAAAGTACCCTTGCCCCAAAGGCATATCCATATTTTTCATTAATCAATGGCAGGATAACGGACAGGGGATGAGGTGGGATGCGAGCACCAGGGGGTGCGGAGCCCCATACTCTTCGATCCCGGTAAATGCCACTGAACTCATTACGCGCCCACGCAAAGCCCCGCCCACGATTCCGGTGGTTCTAGCTGAGGAGGAAGGGTGCCCTAAAACTAGTAAGGGACCCGGGAATGGTTTGGTACTGGTCCCCACAGACCAGATACTATTCCAGGGGGTACATTACGCGGTGGCCTCGGTGATTTTAAATCTCACCGAGGTGCGGTTACTAGAGTGGTGCCCCAAAAAGACGGAACAGTTGTATCAGGTCCTGTTGACCAAGATGTTCAGACAATTTTACGAATTCGATTTCGCGGAAATTGATAAAACAAGTTTGTACACCGCACCACATGAAGTTTTGGATCAAGTAGGGAGGCAAAGAAGGGGTGTAGTGAACGACGCGTTCACTGCTTTTAACACGGGTACATCTGTGGTCAACGCTCTAGACTGTGTGGAGCTGCAGACCCAGATTAATGGTTTAAAGACGCAATTAAAAGACATTCTAACAGATGAGAATAAAGTGGTAGGGTCGGGTTTACACGAGGACCAAGCCATGACTCTCCATTTAAAGGAAATTATAGCAGAGCTGGAGAAACACGCAAGAACGGTAAATGCCCTGATTAGGGAAGATCGGAATGCATCCGATCAAGCTGCGCAGAACGAGGTGTGCGTGCTTTACGGGGCGTGGTTACTGGGCGAGGGCCGCAGTAATTTGGAGGATTTAAAACAAGGTTTGGTCCCGTCCTGGATAAGTAACAAACACCTGCGGGCGCTCCACCCTTTTCAGAACGCATTAAGTCCGTGCCAGCTCAGGCTAGCTTCAGAAGCATACCCAGTCCCCGTGGACTGCGGACGATCAAACCATACTATCATGGGTATAGTATTACGTATGCCGGTTTTGGGCGACACAGCAAAGCCCGCCCCGGTGTATCGGGTAGAGAACATTGGTGTCATTCAGGGGGGAGCCCACATTCGCTATGCAGCGGTTCCACCCTACGTCATCCGCTGGGAGCAAACGATGACAGGTGCAGATCTCTCTGGTTGTCGTGGCAGGGGAGCACACATAATACTGTGTCCCCAGCACTTGAATGCCTTTTTAACACCACAGTGCGGGTTCAGAACGGCTGGCGCCAAGTCCATGAATTGCACCATGGAGGCAATGGCACAAGATCATGTGCCTCCGCAGGTAGCATACATCGGGGGTGGAACATATTGTGTTACCACTGCAGCGCAACACTACCAGCATGGAAACCGTAGCCGGTGTCCGGTGAGTGACAGCAGTTTCTGTTTCAAACCCAGGGCGGAAGTTCAAGTAGCACAACAGCGAATTATCCCAATCTCTGAACCATCCACTGTTCATCTAACGGTAAAAGAGAATTTCACCGACTTGCAGCGATTCGTCGCGCATTTCGGATACCTCATTCCTCCTCTCCCTGAACACCTCACCAAGCTTTTGAAAGCCGTCGCGGTGTCACAGAAACATTTTTACACATTAGAGCAGAAAACTGTCGAAATAGGAACAGACATTCTGGATATAGTAATTCCACCGTGGTGGAATCTGTTCACCAATATTGAAGTGCCTTCATGGATCAGGATAGCCTCCCACATTTTAGTCGTATGCCAAGTTTTTATTGTAGTGTACCTATTGGTCGTACATTGTAAAAGAGACAAACGCCTCACCAAGCATGAAAACACGGGAGAGTGGCGAGAACGTTACGTGCGCGTGCACGATGAAAGCACCGTGTGATCGGAAAATGGCGTCACTCCCGCTCGCCACGTGCGCCGCGGAAGTTTGTACTCGATCATGATTTTCAAAGACTGTAAATACGTTTGGAACTTGACATGTTTTAAGAGTTGGTGTTGATTATTTTGGTGATGGTGTTGTAGTCAAAAATGATTGTTTGGTTTTGGGTTTTGTTTTTCCTTTCCCTGAATAAAAGATGAATATACAGGTGATACGAGAGGCATCGGCCTGGTTACGCCGGGAAGGAAAACAAGTGGCGTAAGTTTAAAGGCAAATAATGCCTACGGTGCTATAAAATGTAATTTTCTTGGGAAGTAAGGACGACACAAAGACCCTAGCTAGGTTAAGTTATGGGATTAATTTTCTGGATTCGGAGAAAATCGAGATAATATTGCTCACCACATTATTTTTGATACGATAAGCGAAGTTATTCGCATCAACAGGAGGGACTGTAGAATTCGCAATTCGGAATTTCTCCGAGTTATCACGAGTGGTGAGCATGAGTCTCGAATCCTACGAATTCAGCTAGGACAGATATTGATAGGGGAGGGTTTAAGTATTAAGGATACTTGTAATGTGTGCCCCTATTTACGGTGTGTCGTTCGTTCCTCGTTTCCCTAGAATTAGCTACATAACTGTGTGTAAGATTGTACTGTCATTAATCTGTGCTTATGACATGTATTTCGTAATCTTAAATATCATGTAATAAAGATTTTTCCATTTCGTATCATTCAACCGAGTCTACATGAGTTTCATCTCCATTACTGCTCTCGCATCTAAGTCCAGTGTCTAGAACCGTAAGGGCGAGTGATTCGAACCACTCACAGGTGTGTCTAGTGCTCCCAGACTGGCTGGAGACCAGAACAGGCAACAAGGCCTAAACCCGCACTGACATACAGGCTGCACAGAGCCGCGCGAATCTCACAGGCTGAGAGACACGCACGCAAACCCTTACATATCGGTATTGTTAATCTTCATTGCGTAACACAGTCCTGTTGGGGAAGACAGAATTGAAGTTCATTCGTCTCAAAGGGGGAGAAATTCAGTATCGCCCATTTTGGGGTGCTAATATCGGACGGTGCAAAGTTTAGCGCCTGGCATTAATTATTGCCTCCGACTGCAAAATTCGCCTCTATTACCCCTGGAGGTGATTTGAGCGCTAAATCAGGCACTACACACCTCTCTTTAGGCGCTAACGTCGGGGAGCGAGGCGCTACCTCAGAGCGCTACCGAAGCCCAGGCGATGTCAGTTACCATGGAAGCCAGACAGACTGGCGCCGTCCAGTTCTTAAAGGGGAGGGGCCATCTTGCTGGCCAGCCACACCCTGCTCATTGCAGCCTGGAATCTCGGCCTGGAGAGACCTCTAAAGCAATTGTGTTGGAAGCACTAATGGGTAGGCCCAGGGAAAGAGCTCGGCGCTTAGGAACCTCAAAAGTGGTGCTGAGGGCCAAAACTCCTTAGGACAGTGTTAAATCTCTCCCGACATCTCTCTCCCCCTCAACCTGCGTGTACTAAATATTTTGCCGACAAGAAAAGGCAGGAAGTGGCCGCCTTTAAATAGTGCTCCCCCAGCCCCTGCCCGGCTGCAAAATGTTCCCCTCTACCTGTCGTTGCTAGCGGCAGGCGGAAAGGCAGGGCAAATCTATATCCGGTCTGGGGCGTTACCAGGGCGTTGCACGTTCGACTGACATCATGATCTGCGGGCGCAGGAGATCGTGGCGGTAGTGTTTAGTGCTGCCGCAAAATGTCTGGTCAATTTCGTGAGCGGCGCTAAAATCGCTGCACTCAGGCGCTAAATTCCTAACGCCCCAGGAGGCGCTAATGGGAGGCACTAAGCAACCGAATTTTCCCCCCAAAGTGTTGTTTCCTAACCCTGTCTTATGTGTGAAGGAGCTGAGACAGAGCTTAAGATTTAGGGGGAATAATGTTAAGTTGAAATTAATGTCTTGCACCTTAACTAGTTTTTCTTAGATTTCACATATATTCACGTTCTGCGATAATTAACATAACTCCAGATACCTTAATTACTCTCAACATTCACTCCTTATTTACTCTCATACCCCTTAAATCATCGATTCCCTGTTATGGCTGATAAACTCGGCAATGCCAATTGCTACGTGATAATCGCGTGTTGCGAACTAGGGAATGTTCACATCATTTACTTCAATAGTTTTCTGCAGTGGCCGCTACAGAAAACCAGTTTCATAATTCAATCATTTGATCAGTCCCTCGGTCTGTAAATTCAGGTGAGTTGGCCTCAGTTACACCAACTCAGTTCAAACCCAAAAACGGCGGAAGTCAACGGGCCAGAGTGGGGCATCTCGCAGCGTGCTCCATTTGCTAGAATGTAAGCTTCGCAAAATCCCCCAGAAACTCGAACAGAACCCTAAAGGGAGTGATTTTTGGACTTTTCATACAAACTTGGGATGATGGGACTTAAGTGAAGTGATTTGAGGTAAAAACCTCAGTTTTGGACATTTTAAAGATCAGGGAAGAAAAACCCTGAGGAAAATGACTTTTGAATCTTACTGTTGGGAAAGACACCTTTCACAGACACAAGACAGGCTGCGGAGGGGTGGGGCAAGGCAGTGGACAGCTTTGGGTATTGGGGCCCAGTCAAGCTGTCTGGGAATTGTTTACACTGCAATCCAACCAAGGAGGAAGAGACAAACCCAAAACCTCACACACACATCCAAATATGAATAATCCAAGACCCCTTTTGAAATTCCCAGGCCCAAACAGGATACCAGAAGCCTGAAAACAAAAAAACATCTAGAACACCCATTACTTCATCAAAAACCAATCAACCAAGTATCCACAGGGTCAGATTTAAAAGCCCGCCAAAAACCTGGACAATAGGGACAAGATTTGGCGCGTAGATAAAGGCCCTGCCTAAATGGAAGACATCGGAAGCCATCAGGGCAATTTAACACCAAGTTAAAGTCATCAAAACTTAACAAGCCCGCCAAAACCAAGACAATGGAATGAACAGGCCTCAACTGAAACCTAAATGAAACCGATTTAGTAAAGGGGTTTTTGGGCGCGAAAAAGACAAAGGGCCTGAACAGTATAATTGGGGGCCTAATCCCCCAAGAAAGTCTCAGTTCCAGTTCCAGCAAGACACCACAAGCCACGAGCAGGAGGAGGAAGGAAGCAGCAAGGCCACGAGGCAGACCCGAGGCGAGATCGGAGGCAGGTACAGACAAGGCCAGGCAAGGGCTAGAGCTGAGACCACTGGGAGTGAGTCGGCATCGCTCAGCACACGGTCCAGCACTAACAGCCACTAGCCAAGGTCACTGGAGGCTGGGAGCGAGTCGGCATCGCTCAATCCACGGTCCAGCTCCAGGAGGTACTGCCCCAACAGGCCTCCAACGCAACCACTCGACTACCAGAGCCACCAAGGGCTCCACGAGGCAGACCACCACTTAAATGTACCGCGGGGACCAAGGCCCCGCGCAACAACCAACCACCAGGACCTTCAGATTATTACCACCACTCAGGTAATGATCTAGGCCGCCATGACTAAGCCGACACCAAAGGCCACCAACCGGACCCCAACCACAACAAAGCTCGACGACCAGACCACCATTGGAAGAGCAAAACCCAAAGTTTCCACTCTACAAGATAAAGTATCCAACAAAACCTTTACTTTCCCTATTTCTATCAAAGAAAAGTGGGTACTTACCAGAAAAATCCATAACCGCGCCCTACCGCATCAGCGGACAAACCCAAACTGACCTGGAGTGCAGCTGGAGTCTTCTACCATGTCCGGGGTACGGCAGGTCCCAACAACCAAAAACCTTAGTGAACCCCGAAATCGCGAAATACCTCAACTGTCAAGAACTGTCATTGGTGAGCATTATTCCTGATCCTTTGAAATTGGAACCGAGCTAAACAGTGGGATTGGGAGCGATAAGGGTTTTTGTATATTGTCATTCTCCCTCGCCTGTACCGTGTGTTCCCCAACCTGTGTTTAAGTATTAAGTGTGTTTTAAGTTTGTTACCTTTTTCTTTTAATAAAGTCAAAATTCTTTCATGAAAACCTGTTGTCTACTGCATTTTTGTTCACAACCCCTAAATAAGTCCAAAGTCTAGAACCAGGGGTGTGGGAGCGATTCGAACCGCTCACTGAGTCAGAGGTGAAGGCTGACCCCACACACCAACTCCTACAAGAATTTTTTCCTCACCCTTCAGTTTGAAAGTGTGTTACGCTGCAAATTACTGGAAGTGCGAGCTGATAACGGTGAGTTAAATGTACACGGCACTATTCATGTTTTGCGAAGGCAACAGGCATCTCGCACCTTAATGAACGATGGGACCAGTAGTCTACCTCCCTAACCAATGAGATTTAAGGATAGAGAAAGAAACAGAGGAACACGGAGAAGGAGGGCGAATTAGAGTCAAATTAGGTGCAGAAAGAGAAATAAACAGAGGGAAAGAAAGACTGGATTAAAGGGAGAGATAAATAGAGACAGAAAGGAAAAGTAAGAAAAGAAAATTAAAATTTTAAATTCTAAGAATGATTTACTACCTGCAGGAATGAGACTCCACAGTTTCAATTGTTACCTTTCTGGGCCGGAGAGGGTGAGTGGCATTGCAGTAACGTAAATCTTGTCATTAAAAGGGTCCTTATGTCTTCAGGGAGCAGCCTTAACTCTCAAGTTTAAATTGCTTTTACGACACAAATGCAGCAAATTCTTGAAACTCACGGGGGGGATGGTTTATCCGGAGACAGACACGTAACACTTAAAAAAAGTCACTTTAGATTCCTGGCATCACTTGAAACTGTAAGATTCCAGCTGATCCCTTGTCTTACTAATTAATAGGTCCCAGAGTCTAGTATCAGTAAATGAAACACTTTATTAATATAAGACGTACCTTGTACATCAGTTATAGTAAAATGCAAGTCCTGCACGTCCACAGTAACTGACGTCAGGTCAGCTCGCTGCATGGAACCTTGGTGTCCCACGTTCAATCTGCCCCGACACCAGGACTCTCTCACTATTTATACCCTTCAGTGAACAATCCAGGTCACCTGACAGACACCTGACCTCATGCTTGGTCACAGCGCAAAACTACAGCCACAACTGGTCCCCTTTATTATCCGTGCTTCACAAGGACACATTCCTTGGTACTTAGCAGCCTTCCATTACTTGCCTTCGGTAATTATCACGTTATCCCTAAACTAACTTGCCGACTGCTAAATACATTATTTATTATAATTTCACAAACATAGGTATAAGCTTCCACATTATAATCTAATCTATTCTATTGGTCACTCTTGCTGAAGCTAATATTGTGCTTAATATTCCTTATCACGTTACAACGCCTGTTTTATCAGTGGTACCGAGATGATCTATCTGCTTCTGTCTGTCTAACTCAGGCTTGCTTCTCTTTCCCATAATGCTTATTATATCAGCCATTTTATATCAATGTATTTAGCCACTTTGTGTTAATATATGTCTACACTCAAAGGAATGGGAGTACACGCTCAATGAAATGAGTGTGCATACTCAATGGAATGGGAATACACACTCAATGGAATGGGAGTACACACTCAATGGAATGGGAGTACACACTCAATGGAATGGGAGTACACGCTCAATGGAATGGGAGTACACGCTCAATGGAATGAAAGTGCACACTCAATGGAATGGGAGTACACGCTCAATGGAATGGGAGCACATGCTCAATGGAATGGGAGTACACACTCAATGGAACGAGAGTGCACACTCAATGGAACGGGAGTACACGCTCAATGGAATGGGAGCACACACTCAATGGAATGGGAGTACACGCTCAATTGAATGGGAGTACACGCTCAATTGAATGGGAATACACACTCAATGGAATGGGAGTACACACTCAATGGAATGGGAGTACACACTCAATGGAATGGGAGTACACACTCAATTGAATGGGAGTACACAGTCAATGGAATGGGAGAACACGCTCAATGGAATGGGAGTACACGCTCAATGGAATTGGAGTACACACTCAATGGAATGGGAGTACACACTCAATGGAATGGGAGTACACACTCAATTGAATGGGAGTACACACTCAATGGAATGGGAGAACACGCTCAATGGAATGGGAGTACACGCTCAATGGAATGGGAGTACACACTCAATGGAATATGAGTACGCACTCAGTGGAATGGGAGTACACACTCAATGGAATGGGAGTACAAACTCAATGGAATGGGAGTACACTGAATGGAATGGGAGTACACACTCAATGGACTGGGAGGAGACACTGAATGGAATGGGAGAACACACTCAGTGGAATGTGAGTACACACTCAGCGGAATGGCAGTACAGACTCAATGGAATGGGAGTACACAATCAGTGGAATGGGAGAACACACTCAGTGGAATGGGAGTACACACTCAATGGAATGGCAGTACACAATCAATGGAATGGGAGTACACACTCAATGGAATGGGAGTACAAACTCAATGGAATGGGAGTACACTGAATGGAATGGGAGTACACACTCAGTTCAATGGAAGTACACGCTCAATGGAATGGGAGTACACACTCAATGGAATGGGAGTACACACTCAGTGGAATGTGAGTACACACTCAGCGGAATGGCAGTACAGACTCAATGGAATGGGAGTACACACTCAATGGAATGGGAGTACACACTCAGTGGAATGGGAGAACACACTCAGTGGAATGGGAGTACACACTCAATGGAATGGGAGTACACACTCAATGTAATGGGAGTACACACTCAGTGGAATGGGAGTACCCACTCAATGGAATGGGAGTAAATGCTCAATGGAATGGGAGAATGCACTCAATGGACGGGAGTACACACTCAATGGACGGGAGCAAACAATCAATGGACGGGAGTACATGATCAATGGAACGGGAGTACACGCTCAATGGAATGGGAGCACACACTCAATGGAATGGGAGTACACGCTCAATTGAATGGGAGTACAAGCTCAATTGAATGGGAATACACACTCAATGGAATGGGAGTACACACTCAATGGAATGGGAGTACACACTCAATGGAATGGGAGTACACACTCAATTGAATGGGAGTACACAGTCAATGGAATGGGAGAACACACTCAATGGAATGGGAGTACACACTCAATGGAATGGGAGTACACACTCAATGGAATGGGAGGACACACTCAATGGAATGAGAGTACACACTCAATGGAATGGGAGAACACACTCAATGGAATGGGAGAACACGCTCAATGGAATGGGAGTACACGCTCAATGGAATTGGAGTACACGCTCAATGGAATGGGAGTACACGCTCAATGGAATGTGAGTGCACACTCAATGGAATGGGAGTACACACTCAATGGAATGGGAGTACACACTCAATGTAATGGGAGTACACACTCAATGGATTGGGAGAACACGTTCAATGGAATGGGAGTGCACACTCAATGGAATGGGAGAACACGCTCAATGGAATGGGAGTACACACTCAATGGAATGGGAGAACACACTCAATTAAATGGGAGTACACGCTCAATGGAATGGGAGTACACACTCAATGGAATGGGAGAACACACTCAATGGAATGGGAGCACACACTCAATTGAATGGGAGTACACACTCAATGGAATGGGAGTACACACTCAATTGAATGGGAGTACACACTCAATGGAATGGGAGTACACACTCAATGGAATGGGAGTACACACTCAATAGAATGGGAGTACACGCTCAATTGAATGGGAGTACATACTCAATGGAATGGGATTACACACTCAATTGAAGGGGAGTACACACTCAATTGAATGGGAGTACACACTCAATGAAATGAAGTACGCACTCTATGGAATGTGAGTACACACTCAATGGAATGGGAGTACACGCTCAATGGAATGGGAGTACACACTCAATGCAATGTGAGTACACACTCAATGGAATGGGAGTACAAGCTCAATGGAATGGGAGTACACACTCAATGGAATGGGAGTGCAAACTCAGTGGAATGGGAGTACACACTCAATGGAATGGGAGTACACACTCAATGGAATGGGAGTACACACTCATTGGAATGGGAGTACACAGTCAATGGAATGTGAGTACACACTGAATGGAATGGGAATACACACTCAATGGAATGGGTGCACACGCTCAATTGAATGGGAGTCCACGCTCAATGGAATGGGAGTACACACCTAATGGAATGGGAGTGCACACTCAATGGAATGGGAGTACTCACTCAATGGAATGGGAGAACACGCTCAATGGAAAGATAGAACACGCTCAATGGAATGGGAGTACACACTCAATGGAATGGGAGTACACGCTCAATGGAATGGGAGTACACACTCAATGGAATGGGAGTACACAATCAAAGCAATGGGAGTACACACTCAATGGAAAGGGAATACACACTCAATGGAATGTGCGTACACACTCAATGGAATGTGAGTACACACTCAATGGAATGGGAGTGCACACTCATTGGACTGGGAGTGCACACTCAATGGAATGGGAGTACACTGAATGGAATGGGAGTTCACACTCAATGGAATGGGAGTACACACTCAGTGGAATGCGGAGTACACACTCAATGGAATAGGAGTGCACACTCAATGGAATGGGAGTACACACTCAATGGAATGGGAGTACACACTCAATGGAATGGGAGTACACACTCAGTGGAATGCGAGTACACACTCAATGGAATGGGAGTACACACTCAATGGAATGGGAGTACACACTCAATGGAATGGGAGTACACACTCAATGGAATGGGAGTACACACTCAATGGACTGGGAGTACACACTCAATGGAATGGGAGTAATCACTCAATGGAATGGGAGTACACACTCAATGGAATGGGAGTACACGCTCAATGGAATGGGAGTACACACTCAATGGAATGGGAGTACACACTCAATGGAATGGGAGTACACACTCAATGGAATGGGAGTCACAAACTCAATGGAATGGGAGTTCGCTCAATGGAATGGGAGTACACACTCAATGGAATGGAGTACACACTCAATGGAATGGGAGTACACGCTCAATGGAATTGGAGTACACACTCAATGGAATGGAGTACACGCTCAATGGAATGGGAGTACACACTCAATGGAATGGTTGCACACACTCAATTGGATGGCAGTACACACTCAATGGACTGGGAGTACACACTCAATGGAATGGGAGTAATCCATCAATGGAATGGGTGCACAAACTCAATGGAATGGGAGTACACACTCAATGGAATGGGAGTACACGCTCAATGGAATGGGAGTACACACTCAATGGAATGGGAGTACACACTCAATGGAATGGGAGTAGACACTCAATGGAATGAGAGTACACACTCAATGGAATGGGAGTACACACTCAATGAACTGGGAGTACACACTCAATGGAATGGCAGTACACACTCAATGGAATGGGAGTACACACTCAATGGACTGGAGTACATGCTCAACGGAATGGGTGCACAAACTCAATGGAATGGGAGTACACACTCAATGGAATGGGAGTACACGCTCAATGGAATGGGAGTACTCACTCAATGGAATGGGAGTACACACTCAATGGAATGGGAGTACACACTCAATGGAATGAGAGTACACACTCAATGGAATGGGAGTACACACTCAATGGAATGGGAGTACACACTCAATGGAATGGGAGTACACACTCAATGGAATGGGAGTACACGCTCAATGGAATGGGAGTGCACACTCAATGGAATGGGAGTACACACTCAGTGGACTGGGAGTACACACTCAATGGAATGGGAGTACAGACTCAATGGAATGGGAGTAAACACTCAATGGACTGGGAGTATGCACTCAGTGGAATGGGACTACACACTCAGTGGACTGGGATTACACACTCAACTGAATGGGAGTACAAGCTCAATGGAATGGGAGTACACACTCAAAGGAATGGGTGCACACACTGAATGGAATGGGAATACACGCTCAATGAACTGGGAGTACACACTCAATGTAATGGGAGTACGCACTCAATGGAATGGGAGTACACACTCAATGAACTGGGAGTACACACTCAATGGAATGGGAGTACACACTCACTGGAATGGGAGTACACACTCAATGGACTGGAGTACATGCTCAACGGAATGGGAGTACACACTCAATGGAATGGGAGTACACACTCAGTGGAATGGCAGTACAGACTCAATGGAGGGGAGTACACACTCAATGGAATGGGAGTACACACTCAGCGGAATGTGAGTACACACTCAATGGAATGGGAGTACATACTCAATGGAATGGGAGTACACAGTCAATGGAATGGGAGTACACACTCAGCGGAATGTGAGTACACTGAATGGAATGGGAGTACACACTCAATGGAATGGGAGCACACGCTCAATGGAATGGGAGTACATGCTCAATGGAATGGGAGTACACGCTCAATGGAATGGGAGTACATACTCAATGGAATGGGAGTACACACTCAATGGAATGGGAGTACACACTCAGTGGATTGGGAGCACGCGCTCAATGGAATGGGAGTACACAGTCAATGGAATGTCAGTACACACTCAATGGAATGTGAGTGCACACTCAATGGAATGGGAGTACACACTCAATGGAATGGGAGTACACACTCAATAGAATGGGAGTACACACTCAATGGAATGGGAGTACAAGCTCAATGTAATGGGAGTACACACTCAAAGGAATGGGTGCACACACTGAATGGAATGGGAATACACGCTCAATGAACTGGGAGTAGACACTCAATGTAATGGGAGTACACA
Source organism: Squalus acanthias (assembly GCA_030390025.1). Taxonomy (NCBI): domain Eukaryota; kingdom Metazoa; phylum Chordata; class Chondrichthyes; order Squaliformes; family Squalidae; genus Squalus; species Squalus acanthias. Next base: position 17,816 of record JASTWF010000485.1, on the reverse strand, counting down.
CTCAATGGAATGGGAGTACACACTCAATGAACTGGGAGTACACACTCAATGGAATGGCAGTACACACTCAATGGAATGGGAGTAATCACTCAATGGAATGGGTGCACAAACTCAATGGAAAGGGAGTACACACTCAATGGAATGGGAGTACACGCTCAATGGAATGGGAGTACACACTCAATGGAATGGGAGTACACACTCAATGGAATGGGAGTACACACTCAATGGAATGAGAGTACACACTCAATGGAATGGGAGTACACACTCAATGGAATGGGAGTACACACTCAATGGAATGGGAGTACACGCTCAATGGAATGGGAGTGCACACTCAATGGAATGGGAGTACACACTCAGTGGACTGGGAGTACACACTCAATGGAATGGGAGTACAGACTCAATGGAATGGGAGTACACACTCAATGGAATGGGAGTACACACTCAGTGGAATGGGAGCACGCGCTCAATGGAATGGGAGAACACAGTCAATGGAATGTCAGTACACACTCAATGGAATGTGAGTGCACACTCAATGGAATGGGAGTACACACTCAATGGAATGGGAGTACACACTCAATAGAATGGGAGTACACACTCAATGGAATGGGAGTACAAGCTCAATGGAATGGGAGTACACACTCAAAGGAATGGGTGCACACACTGAATGGAATGGGAATACACGCTCAATGAACTGGGAGTACACACTCAATGTAATGGGAGTACACACTCAATGGAATGGGAGTACACACTCAATGAACTGGGAGTACACACTCAATGGAATGGCAGTACACACTCAATGGAATGGGAGTACAAACTCAATGGAATGGGAGTACACACTCAATGGAATGGGAGTACACGCTCAATGGAATGGGAGTACTCACTCAATGGAATGGGAGTACACACTCAATGGAATGGGAGTACACACTCAATGGAATGAGAGTACACACTCAATGGAATGGGAGTACACACTCAATGGAATGGGAGTACACACTCAATGGAATGGGAGTACACACTCAATGGAATGGGAGTACACGCTCAATGGAATGGGAGTGCACACTCAATGGAATGGGAGTACACACTCAGTGGACTGGGAGTACACACTCAATGGAATGGGTGTACAGACTCAATGGAATGGGAGTAAACACTCAATGGACTGGGAGTATGCACTCTGTGGAATGGGACTACACACTCAGTGGACTGGGATTACACACTCAACTGAATGGGAGTACAAGCTCAATGGAATGGGAGTACACACTCAAAGGAATGGGTGCACACACTGAATGGAATGGGAATACACGCTCAATGAACTAGGAGTGCACAATCAATGTAATGGGAGTACGCACTCAATGGAATGGGAGTAAACACTCAATGAACTGGGAGTACACACTCAATGGAATGGGAGTACACACTCACTGGAATGGGAGTACACACTCAATGGACTGGAGTACATGCTCAACGGAATGGGAGTACACACTCAATGGAATGGGAGTACACACTCAGTGGAATGGCAGTACAGACTCAATGGAGGGGAGTACACACTCGATGGAATGGGAGTACACACTCAGCGGAATGTGAGTACACACTCAATGGAATGGGAGTACATACTCAATGGAATGGGAGTACACAGTCAATGGAATGGGAGTACACACTCAGCGGAATGTGAGTACACTGAATGGAATGGGAGTACACACTCAATGGAATGGGAGCACACGCTCAATGGAATGGGAGTACACAGTCAATGGAATGGGAGTACACAGTCAATGGAATGGGAGTACACACTCAATGGAATGGGAGTACACACTCAATGGAATGGGAGTACACACACAATGGAATGGGAGTACACACTCAGTGGACTGGGAGTACACACATAATGGAATGGGAATACAGACACAATGGAGTTGGAGTACACACTCAATGGACTTGGAGTACACACTCAGTGGAATGGGAGTACACACTCAGCGGACTGAGAGTACACACTCAATGGAATGGGTGTACATACTCAATGGAAGGAAGTACATGCTCAACGGAATGGGAGTACACACTCAATGGAATGGGAGTACACACTCAATGGACGGGAGTACACATGCAATCAAATGGGAGTACACACTCAATGGAATGCGAGTACACGCTCAATGGAATGCGAGTACACGCTCAATGGAATGGGAGTACACGCTCAATGGAATGGGAGTACACACTCAATGGAATGGGAGTACACTCTCAGTGGACTGGGAGTACACACTCAATGGAATGGGAGTACAGACTCAATGGAGTGGGAGTACACACTCAATGGACTTGGAGTACACACTCAGTGGAATGGGAGTACACACTCAATGGAATGGGAGTACACACTCAATGGAATGGGAGTACACACTCAATGGAATGGGAGTACACCCTCAATGGAATGGGAGTACACACTCAATGGAATGGGTGCACAAACTCAGTGGAATGGGAGTACACACTCAATGGAATGGGAGTACACGCTCAATGTAATGGGAGTACACACTCAATGGAATGGGAGTGCACACTCAATGGAATGGGAGTACATACTCAGTGGACTGGGAGTACACACTCAATGGAATGGGAGTACAGACTCAATGGAATGGGAGTAAACACTCAATGGACTGGGAGTATGCACTCAGTGGAATGGGACTACACACTCAGTGGACTGGGATTACACACTCAACTGAATGGGAGTACACACTCAATGGAATGGGAGTACACACTCAATGGACGGGAGTACATGCTCAACGGAATGTGAGCACACGCTCAATGGAATGGGAGTACACGCTCAATGGAATGGGAGTACACGCTCAATGGAATGGGAGTACATACTCAATGGAATGGGAGTACACACTCAATGGAATGGGAGTACACACTCAGTGGAATGGGAGCACGCGCTCAATAGAATGGGAGTACACAGTCAATGGAATGTCAGTACACACTCAATGTAATGTGAGTGCACACTCAATGGAATGGGAGTACACACTCAATGAACTGGGAGTACACACTCAATGGAATGGCAGTACACACTCAATGGAATGGGAGTACAAACTCAATGGAATGGGAGTACACACTCAATGGAATGGGAGTACACGCTCAATGGAATGGGAGTACTCACTCAATGGAATGGGAGTACACACTCAATGGAATGGGAGTACACACTCAATGGAATGAGAGTACACACTCAATGGAATGGGAGTACACACTCAATGGAATGGGAGTACACACTCAATGGAATGGGAGTACACACTCAATGGAATGGGAGTACACGCTCAATGGAATGGGAGTGCACACTCAATGGAATGGGAGTACAACACTCAGTGGACTGGGAGTACACACTCAATGGAATGGGTGTACAGACTCAATGGAATGGGAGTAAACACTCAATGGACTGGGAGTATGCACTCTGTGGAATGGGACTACACACTCAGTGGACTGGGATTACACACTCAACTGAATGGGAGTACAAGCTCAATGGAATGGGAGTACACACTCAAAGGAATGGGTGCACACACTGAATGGAATGGGAATACACGCTCAATGAACTAGGAGTGCACACTCAATGTAATGGGAGTACGCACTCAATGGAATGGGAGTAAACACTCAATGAACTGGGAGTACACACTCAATGGAATGGGAGTACACACTCACTGGAATGGGAGTACACACTCAATGGACTGGAGTACATGCTCAACGGAATGGGAGTACACACTCAATGGAATGGGAGTACACACTCAGTGGAATGGCAGTACAGACTCAATGGAGGGGAGTACACACTCGATGGAATGGGAGTACACACTCAGCGGAATGTGAGTACACACTCAATGGAATGGGAGTACATACTCAATGGAATGGGAGTACACAGTCAATGGAATGGGAGTACACACTCAGCGGAATGTGAGTACACTGAATGGAATGGGAGTACACACTCAATGGAATGGGAGCACACGCTCAATGGAATGGGAGTACACAGTCAATGGAATGGGAGTACACAGTCAATGGAATGGGAGTACACACTCAATGGAATGGGAGTACACACTCAATGGAATGGGAGTACACACACAATGGAATGGGAGTACACACTCAGTGGACTGGGAGTACACACATAATGGAATGGGAATACAGACACAATGGAGTTGGAGTACACACTCAATGGACTTGGAGTACACACTCAGTGGAATGGGAGTACACACTCAGCGGACTGAGAGTACACACTCAATGGAATGGGTGTACATACTCAATGGAAGGAAGTACATGCTCAACGGAATGGGAGTACACACTCAATGGAATGGGAGTACACACTCAATGGACGGGAGTACACACGCAATCAAATGGGAGTACACACTCAATGGAATGCGAGTACACGCTCAATGGAATGGGAGTACACGCTCAATGGAATGGGAGTACACGCTCAATGGAATGGGAGTACACACTCAATGGAATGGGAGTACACTCTCAGTGGACTGGGAGTACACACTCAATGGAATGGGAGTACAGACTCAATGGAGTGGGAGTACACACTCAATGGACTTGGAGTACACACTCAGTGGAATGGGAGTACACACTCAATGGAATGGGAGTACACACTCAATGGAATGGGAGTACACACTCAATGGAATGGGAGTACACCCTCAATGGAATGGGAGTACACACTCAATGGAATGGGTGCACAAACTCAGTGGAATGGGAGTACACACTCAATGGAATGGGAGTACACGCTCAATGTAATGGGAGTACACACTCAATGGAATGGGAGTGCACACTCAATGGAATGGGAGTACATACTCAGTGGACTGGGAGTACACACTCAATGGAATGGGAGTACAGACTCAATGGAATGGGAGTAAACACTCAATGGACTGGGAGTATGCACTCAGTGGAATGGGACTACACACTCAGTGGACTGGGATTACACACTCAACTGAATGGGAGTACACACTCAATGGAATGGGAGTACACACTCAATGGACGGGAGTACATGCTCAACGGAATGTGAGCACACGCTCAATGGAATGGGAGTACACGCTCAATGGAATGGGAGTACATGCTCAATGGAATGGGAGTACATACTCAATGGAATGGGAGTACACACTCAATGGAATGGGAGTACACACTCAGTGGAATGGGAGCACGCGCTCAATAGAATGGGAGTACACAGTCAATGGAATGTCAGTACACACTCAATGTAATGTGAGTGCACACTCAATGGAATGGGAGTACACACTCAATGGAATGGGAGTACACACTCAATAGAATGGGAGTACACACTCAATGGAATGGGAGTACAAGCTCAATGGAATGGGAGTACACACTCAAAGGAATGGGTGCACACACTGAATGGAATGGGAATACACGCTCAATGAACTGGGAGTACACACTCAATGTAATGGGAGTACACACTCAATGGAATGGGAGTACACACTCAATGAACTGGGAGTACACACTCAATGGAATGGCAGTACACACTCAATGGAATGGGAGTACACACTCAATGGACTGGAGTACATGCTCAACGGAATGGGTGCACAAACTCAATGGAATGGGAGTACACACGCAATGGAATGGGAGTACACGCTCAATGGAATGGGAGTACACACTCAATGGAATGGGAGTACACACTCAATGGAATGGGAGTACACACTCAATGGATTGAGAGTACACACTCAATGGAATGGGAGTACACACTCAATGGAATGGGAGTACACACTCAATGGAATGGGAGTACACACTCAATGGAATGGGAGTACACGCTCAATGGAATGGGAGTGCACACTCAATGGAATGGGAGTACACACTCAGTGGACTGGGAGTACACACTCAATGGAATGGGAGTACAGACTCAATGGAATGGGAGTAAACACTCAATGGACTGGGAGTATGCACTCAGTGGAATGGGACTACACACTCAGTGGACTGGGATTACACACTCAACTGAATGGGAGTACACACTCAATGGAATGGGAGTACACACTCAATGGACGGGAGTACATGCTCAACGGAATGTGAGTACACGCTCAATGGAATGGGAGTACACGCTCAATTGAATGGGAGTACATGCTCAATGGAATGGGAGTACATACTCAATGGAATGGGAGTACACACTCAATGGAATGGGAGTACACACTCAGTGGAATGGGAGCACACGCTCAATGGAATGGGAGTACACAGTCAATGGAATGTCAGTACACACTCAATGGAATGTGAGTGCACACTCAATGGAATGGGAGTACACACTCAATGGAATGGGAGTACACACTCAATAGAATGGGAGTACACACTCAATGGAATGGGAGTACAAGCTCAATGGAATGGGAGTACACACTCAAAGGAATGGGTGCACACACTGAATGGAATGGGAATACACGCTCAATGAACTGGGAGTACACACTCAATGTAATGGGAGTACGCACTCAATGGAATGGGAGTACACACTCAATGAACTGGGAGTACACACTCAATGGAATGGCAGTACACACTCAATGGAATGGGAGTACACACTCAATGGACTGGAGTACATGCTCAACGGAATGGGAGTACACACTCAATGGAATGGGAGTACACACTCAGTGGAATGGCAGTACAGACTCAATGGAATGGGAGTACACACTCAATGGAATGGGAGTACACACTCAGCGGAATGTGAGTACACACTCAATGGAATGGGAGTACATATTCAATGGAATGGGAGTACACAGTCAATGGAATGGGAGTACACACTCTGTGGACTGAGAGTACACACTCAATGGAATGGGTGTACACACTCAATGGAAGGAAGTACATGCTCAACGGAATGGGAGTACACACTCAATGGAATGGGAGTACACACTCAATGGACGGGAGTACACACGCAATCAAATGGGAGTACACACTCAATGGAATGCGAGTACACGCTCAATGGAATGGAAGTACAAGCTCAATGGAATGGGACTACATACTCAATGGAATGGGAGTACACTCTCAGTGGACTGGGAGTACACACTCAATGGAATGGGAGTACAGACTCAATGGAGTGGGAGTACACACTCAATGGACTTGGAGTACACACTCAGTGGAATGGGAGTACACACTCAGTGGACTGAGAGTACACACTCAATGGAATGGGAGTACACACTCAGTGGACTGAGAGTACACACTCAATGGACGGAAGTGCATGCTCAACGGAATGGGAGTACACACTCAATGGAATGGGAGTACACACTCAATGGACGGGAGTACACACGCAATCAAATGGGAGTACACACTCAATGGAATGCAAGTACACGCTCAATGGAATGGGAGTACACGCTCAATGGAATGGGAGTACATACTCAATGGAATGGGAGTACACACTCAATGGAATGGGAGAGCACACTCAATGGAATGGGAGTATACACTCAATGGAATGGGAGCACACGCTCAATGGAATGGGAGTACACAGTCAATGGAATGGGAGTACACACTCAATGGAATGGGAGTACACACTCAATGGAATGGGAGTACACACTCAATGGAATGGGAGTACACCCTGAATGGAATGGGAGTACACACTCAATGGAATGGGTGCACAAACTCAATGGAATGGGAGTACACACTCAATGGAATGGAAGTACAAGCTCAATGGAATGGGAGTACACACTCAATGGAATGGGAGTACAGACTCAATGGAATGGGAGTACACACTCAATGGAATGGGAGTACACACTCAATGGAATGGGAGTACACACTCAATGGAATGGGAGTACACGCTCAATGGAATGGGAGTACACACTCAATGGAATGGAAGTACAGACTCAATGGAATGGGAGTACGCACTCAATGGTCTGGCAGAAGACACTGAATGGAATGGGAGTACACACTCAATGGAATGGCAGTGCACACTCAATGGAATGGGAGTACAGACTCAATGGAATGGGAGTACGCACTCAATAGAATGGGAGTACACAGTCAATGGAATGTCAGTACACACTCAATGTAATGTGAGTGCACACTCAATGGAATGGGAGTACACACTCAATGGAATGGGAGTACACACTCAATAGAATGGGAGTACACACTCAATGGAATGGGAGTACAAGCTCAATGGAATGGGAGTACACACTCAAAGGAATGGGTGCACACACTGAATGGAATGGGAATACACGCTCAATGAACTGGGAGTACACACTCAATGTAATGGGAGTACACACTCAATGGAATGGGAGTACACACTCAATGAACTGGGAGTACACACTCAATGGAATGGCAGTACACACTCAATGGAATGGGAGTACACACTCAATGGACTGGAGTACATGCTCAACGGAATGGGTGCACAAACTCAATGGAATGGGAGTACACACTCAATGGAATGGGAGTACACGCTCAATGGAATGGGAGTACACACTCAATGGAATGGGAGTACACACTCAATGGAATGGGAGTACACACTCAATGGATTGAGAGTACACACTCAATGGAATGGGAGTACACACTCAATGGAATGGGAGTACACACTCAATGGAATGGGAGTACACACTCAATGGAATGGGAGTACACGCTCAATGGAATGGGAGTGCACACTCAATGGAATGGGAGTACACACTCAGTGGACTGGGAGTACACACTCAATGGAATGGGAGTACAGACTCAATGGAATGGGAGTAAACACTCAATGGACTGGGAGTATGCACTCAGTGGAATGGGACTACACACTCAGTGGACTGGGATTACACACTCAACTGAATGGGAGTACACACTCAATGGAATGGGAGTACACACTCAATGGACGGGAGTACATGCTCAACGGAATGTGAGTACACACTCAATCAAATGGGAGTACACACTCAATGGAATGGGAGTACATGCTCAATGGAATGGGAGTACACACTCAATGGAATGGGAGTACACACTCAATGGAATGGGAGTACACACTCAGTGGAATGGGAGTACACACTCAATGGAATGGGAGTACACAGTCAATGGAATGGGAGTACACACTCAATGGAATGTGAGTGCACACTCAATGGAATGGGAGTACACACTCAATGGAATGGGAGTACACACTCAATAGGAATGGGAGTACACACTCAATGGAATGGGAGTACAAGCTCAATGGAATGGGAGTACACACTCAATGGAATGGGTGCACACACTGAATGGAATGGGAGTACACGCTCAATGAACTGGGAGTACACACTCAATGGAATGGGAGTACGCACTCAATGGAATGGGAGTACACACTCAATGAACTGGGAGTACACACTCAATGGAATGGGAGTACACACTCAATGGAATGGGAGTACACACTCAATGGACTGGAGTACATGCTCAACGGAATGGGAGTACACACTCAATGGCATGGGAGTACACACTCAGTGGAATGGCAGTACAGACTCAATGGAATGGGAGTACACACTCAATGGAATGGGAGTACACACTCAGCGGAATGTGAGTACACACTCAATGGAATGGGAGTACATATTCAATGGAATGGGAGTACACAGTCAATGGAATGGGAGTACACACTCAGTGGACTGAGAGTACACACTCAATGGAATGGGTGTACACACTCAATGGAAGGAAGTACATGCTCAACGGAATGGGAGTACACACTCAATGGAATGGGAGTACACACTCAATGGACGGGAGTACACACGCAATCAAATGGGAGTACACACTCAATGGAATGCGAGTACACGCTCAATGGAATGGAAGTACAAGCTCAATGGAATGGGACTACATACTCAATGGAATGGGAGTACACTCTCAGTGGACTGGGAGTACACACTCAATGGAATGGGAGTACAGACTCAATGGAGTGGGAGTACACACTCAATGGACTTGGAGTACACACTCAGTGGAATGGGAGTACACACTCAGTGGACTGAGAGTACACACTCAATGGAATGGGAGTACACACTCAGTGGACTGAGAGTACACACTCAATGGAATGGGAGTACACACTCAATGGACGGAAGTGCATGCTCAACGGAATGGGAGTACACACTCAATGGAATGGGAGTACACACTCAATGGACGGGAGTACACACGCAATCAAATGGGAGTACACACTCAATGGAATGCAAGTACACGCTCAATGGAATGGGAGTACACGCTCAATGGAATGGGAGTACATACTCAATGGAGTGGGAGTACACACTCAATGGAATGGGAGAGCACACTCAATGGAATGGGAGTATACACTCAATGGAATGGGAGCACACGCTCAATGGAATGGGAGTACACAGTCAATGGAATGGGAGTACACACTCAATGGAATGGGAGTACACACTCAATGGAATGGGAGTACACACTCAATGGAATGGGAGTACACCCTCAATGGAATGGGAGTACACACTCAATGGAATGGGTGCACACACTCAATGGAATGGGAGTACACACTCAATGGAATGGAGTACAAGCTCAATGGAATGGGAGTACACACTCAATGGAATGGGAGTACACACTCAATGGAATGAGAGTACACACTCAATGGAATGGGAGTACACACTCAATGGAATGGGAGTACACACTCAATGGAATGGGAGTACACACTCAATGGAATGGGAGTACACACTCAATGGAATGGGAGTACACACTCAATGGAATGGGAGTACACACTCAATGGAATGGGAGTACACACTCAATGGAATGGGAAGTACACACTCAATGGAATGGGAGTACACACTCAATGGAATGGAGTACACACTCAATGGAATGGGAGTACAGACTCAATGGAATGGGAGTACACACTCAATGGACTGGGAGTACACACTCAATGGAATGGGAGTACACACTCAATGGAATGGAGTACACACTCAATGGAATGGGAGTACACACTCAATGGACTGGGAGTACACACTCAATGGAATGGGAGTACAGACTCAATGGAATGGGAGTACACTGAATGGAATGGGAGCACACACTCAATGGAATGGGAGTACACACTCAATGGAAAGCGAGTACACACTTAATGGAATGGTAGTACACACTCAATGGAATGTGAGTACACACTCAATGGAATGGCAGTACACACTCAATGGAATGGGAGTACACACTCAATGGAATGGGAGTACACACTTCGTGGAATGTGATTCACACTCAATGGAATGGGAGTACACACTCAATGGAATGGGAGTACACACTCAATGGACGGGAGTACATGCTCAATGGAATGGGAGTACACACTCAATGGAATGGGAGTACACACTCAATGGAATGGGAGTACACACTCAATGGAATGGGAGTACACACACAATGGAATGGGAGTACACACTCAGTGGACTGGGAGTACACACATAATGGAATGGGAGTACAGACTCAATGGAGTGGAGTACACACTCAATGGACTTGGAGTACACACTCAGTGGAATGGGAGTACACACTCAGTGGACTGAGAGTACACACTCAATGGAATGGGTGTACACACTCAATGGAAGGAAGTACATGCTGAACGGAATGGGAGTACACACTCAATGGAATGGGAGTACACACTCAATGGACGGGAGTACACACGCAATCAAATGGGAGTACACACTCAATGGAATGCGAGTACACGCTCAATGGAATGGAAGTACACGCTCAATGGAATGGGAGTACATACTCAATGGAATGGGAGTACACTCTCAGTGGACTGGGAGTACACACTCAATGGAATGGGAGTACAGACTCAATGGAGTGGGAGTACACACTCAATGGACTTGGAGTACACACTCAGTGGAATGGGAGTACACACTCAGTGGACTGAGAGTACACACTCAATGGAATGGGAGTACACACTCAGTGGACTGAGAGTACACACTCAATGGAATGGGAGTACACACTCAATGGACGGAAGTACATGCTCAACGGAATGGGAGTACACACTCAATGGAATGGGAGTACACACTCAATGGACGGGAGTACACACACAATCAAATGGGAGTACACACTCAATGGAATGCAAGTACACGCTCAATGGAATGGGAGTACACGCTCAATGGAATGGGAGTACATACTCAATGGAATGGGAGTACACACTCAATGAATGGGAGTGCACACTCAATGGAATGGGAGTATACACTCAATGGAATGGGAGCACACGCTCAATGGAATGGGAGTACACAGTCAATGGAATGGGAGTACACACTCAATGTAATGGGAGTACACACTCAATGGAATGGGAGTACACACTCAATGAACTGGGAGTACACACTCAATGGAATGGCAGTACACACTCAATGGAATGGGAGTACACACTCAATGGAATGGGAGTACATGCTCAACGGAATGGGTGCACAAACTCAATGGAATGGGAGTACACACTCAATGGAATGGGAGTACACGCTCAATGGAATGGGAGTACTCACTCAATGGAATGGGAGTACACACTCAATGGAATGGGAGTACACACTCAATGGAATGAGAGTACACACTCAATGGAATGGGAGTACACACTCAATGGAATGGGAGTACACACTCAATGGAATGGGAGTACACACTCAATGGAATGGGAGTACACGCTCAATGGAATGGGAGTGCACACTCAATGGAATGGGAGTACACACTCAGTGGACTGGGAGTACACACTCAATGGAATGGGTGTACAGACTCAATGGAATGGGAGTAAACACTCAATGGACTGGGAGTATGCACTCTGTGGAATGGGACTACACACTCAGTGGACTGGGATTACACACTCAACTGAATGGGAGTACAAGCTCAATGGAATGGGAGTACACACTCAAAGGAATGGGTGCACACACTGAATGGAATGGGAATACACGCTCAATGAACTAGGAGTGCACACTCAATGTAATGGGAGTACGCACTCAATGGAATGGGAGTAAACACTCAATGAACTGGGAGTACACACTCAATGGAATGGGAGTACACACTCAGTGGAATGTGAGTACACACTCAATGGAATGGGTGTACACACTCAATGGAAAGGGAAGTACATACTCAATGGAATGGGAGTCACACTCAATGAATGGGAGTACACACTCAGTGGAATGGGAGTACACACTCAATGGAATGGGAGTACACACTCAATGGAATGGGAGTAATCACTCAATGGAATGGGAGTACACACTCAATGGAATGGGAGTACACACTCAATGGAAAGGGAGTACACACTCAAATGGAATGGGAGTACACACTCAATGAATGGGAGTACTCACTCAATGGAATGGGAGTAACAGCTCATGTGAATGGAGTACACACTCAATGGAATGGGAGTACACAGCTCAATGGAATGGGAGTACACACTCAATGGAATGGGAGTACACACTCAGATGGAATGGGAGTACACACTCAATGGAATGGGAGTACACCTCAATGGAATGGGAGTACACACTCAATGGAATGGGAGTACAGACACAATGGAGTTGGAGTACACACTCAATGGACTTGGAGTACACACTCAGTGGAATGGGAGTACACACTCAGTGGACTGAGAGTACACACTCAATGGAATGGGTGTACACACTCAATGGACGGAAGTACATGCTCAACGGAATGGGAGTACACACTCAATGGAATGGGAGTACACACTCAATGGACGGGAGTACACACGCAATCAAATGGGAGTACACACTCAATGGAATGCGAGTACACGCTCAATGGAATGGGAGTACACGCTCAATGGAATGGGAGTACACGCTCAATGGAATGGGAGTACACACTCAATGGAATGGGAGTACACTCTCAGTGGACTGGGAGTACACACTCAATGGAATGGGAGTACAGACTCAATGGAGTGGGAGTACACACTCAATGGACTTGGAGTACACACTCAATGGAATGGGAGTACACACTCAATGGAATGGGAGTACACACTCAATGGAATGGGAGTACACACTCAATGGAATGGGAGTACACGCTCAATGGAATGGGAGTGCACACTCAATGGAATGGGAGTACACACTCAATGGAATGGGAGTACACACTCAATGGAATGGGAGTACAGACTCAATGGAATGGGAGTACACACTCAATGGAATGGGAGTATGCACTCAATGGAATGGGACTACACACTCAGTGGACTGGGATTACACACTCAACTGAATGGGAGTACACACTCAATGGAATGGGAGTACACACTCAATGGACGGGAGTACATGCTCAACGGAATGGGAGTACATGCTCAATGGAATGGCAGTACACGCTCAATTGAATGGGAGTACACGCTCAATGGAATGGGAGTACATACTCAATGGAATGGGAGTACACACTCAATGGAATGGGAGTACACACTCAATGGAATGGGAGCACACGCTCAATGGAATGGGAGTACACAGTCAATGGAATGTCAGTACACACTCAATGGAATGTGAGTGCACACTCAATGGAATGGGAGTACACACTCAATGGAATGGGAGTACACACTCAATGGAATGGGAGTACACACTCAATGGAATGGGAGTACACACTCAATGGAATGGGAGTACACACTCAATGGAATGGGAGTACACACTCAATGGAATGGGAGTACACACTCAATGGAATGGGAGTACACACTCAATGGAATGGGAGTACACACTCAATGGAATGGGAGTACACACTCAATGGAATGGGAGTACACACTCAATGGAATGGGAGTACACACTCAATGGAATGGGAGTACACACTCAATGGAATGGAGTACACACTCAATGGAATGGGAGTACACACTCAATGGAATGGGAGTACACACTCAGTGGAATGGGAGTACACACTCAATGGAATGGGAGTACACACTCAATGGAATGGGAGTACACACTCAATGGAATGTGAGTACACACTCAATGGAATGGGAGTACACACTCAATGGAATGGGAGTACACACTCAATGGAATGGGAGTACACACTCAATGGAATGGGAGTACACACTCAATGGAATGGGAGTACACACTCAATGGAATGGGTGTACACACTCAATGGACGGAAGTATATGCTCAACGGAATGGGAGTACACACTCAATGGAATGGGAGTACACACTCAATGGACGGGAGTACACACACAATCAAATGCGAGTACACACTCAATGGAATGCGAGTACACGCTCAATGGAATGGAAGTACAAGCTCAATGGAATGGGACTACATACTCAATGGAATGGGAGTACACTCTCAGTGGACTGGGAGTACACACTCAATGGAATGGGAGTACAGACTCAATGGAGTGGGAGTACACACTCAATGGACTTGGAGTACACACTCAGTGGAATGGGAGTACACACTCAGTGGACTGAGAGTACACACTCAATGGAATGGGAGTACACACTCAGTGGACTGAGAGTACACACTCAATGGAATGGGAGTACACACTCAATGGACGGAAGTACATGCTCAACGGAATGGGAGTACACACTCAATGGAATGGGAGTACACACTCAATGGACGGGAGTACACACGCAATCAAATGGGAGTACACACTCAATGGAATGCAAGTACACGCTCAATGGAATGGGAGTACACGCTCAATGGAATGGGAGTACATACTCAATGGAATGGGAGTACACACTCAATGGAATGGGAGAGCACACTCAATGGAATGGGAGTATACACTCAATGGAATGGGAGCACACGCTCAATGGAATGGGAGTACACAGTCAATGGAATGGGAGTACACACTCAATGGAATGGGAGTACACACTCAATGGAATGGGAGTACACACTCAATGGAATGGGAGTACACCCTCAATGGAATGGGAGGACACACTCAATGGAATGGGTGCACAAACTCAATGGAATGGGAGTACACACTCAATGGAATGGAAGTACAAGCTCAATGGAATGGGAGTACACACTCAATGGAATGGGAGTACACACTCAATGGAATGGGAGTACACACTCAATGGAATGGGAGTACACACTCAATGGAATGGGAGTACACACTCAATGGAATGGGAGTACACACTCAATGGAATGGGAGTACACACTCAATGGAATGGGAGTACACACTCAATGGAATGGGAGTACACACTCAATGGAATGGGAGTACACACTCAATGGAATGGGAGTACACACTCAATGGAATGGGAGTACACACTCAATGGAATGGGAGTACACACTCAATGGAATGGGAGTACACACTCAACTGGAATGGGAGTACACACTCAATGGAATGGGAGTACACACTCAATGGAATGGGAGTACACACTCAATGGAATGGGAGTACACACTCAATGGAATGGAGTACACGCTCAATGGAATGGGAGTACACACTCAATGGAATGGGAGTACACACTCAATGGAAAGGGAGTACACGCTCAATGGAATGGGAGTACACACTCAATGGACTGGGAGTACACACTCAATGAATGGGAGTACACACTCAATGGAATGGGAGTACACACTCAATGGAATGGGAGTACACACTCAATGGAATGGGAGTACACACTCAATGGAATGGGAGTACAGACTCAATGGAATGGGAGTACACACTCAATGGAATGGAGTACACTCAATGGAATGGGAGTACACACTCAATGGAATGGCAGTACACACTCAATGGAATGGGAGTACAGACTCAATGGAATGGGAGTACACACTCAATGGAATGGCAGTACACACTCAATGGAATGGGAGTACACACTCAATGGAATGGCAGTACACACTCAATGGAATGGGAGTACACACTCAATGAATGGCGAGTACACACTCAATGGAATGGAGTACAGACTCAATGGAATGGGAGTACACTCAATGGAATGGGAGCACACACTCAATGGAATGGGAGTACACACTCAGTGGAATGGGAGTACACACTAATGGAATGGGAGTACACACTCAATGGAATGGGAGTACACACTCAGTGGAATGGCAGTACAGACTCAATGGAATGGGAGTACACACTCAATGGAATGGGAGTACACACTCAGTGGAATGTGAGTACAAACTCAATGGATGGGAGTACACACTCAATGGAATGGAGTACACACTCAATGGAATGGAGTACATCTCAACGGAATGGGAGTACACACTCAATGGAATGGGAGTACACACTCAATGGAATGGGAGTACACACTCAATGGAATGGGAGTACACACACAATGGAATGGGAGTACACACTCAATGGACTGGGAGTACACACTCAATGGAATGGGAGTACACATCAGTGGAGTGGGAGTACACACTCAATGGACTTGGAGTACACACTCAGTGGAATGGGAGTACACACTCAGTGGACTGAGAGTACACACTCAATGGAATGGGTGTACACACTCAATGGACGGAAGTACATGCTCAACGGAATGGGAGTACACACTCAATGGAATGGGAGTACACACTCAATGGACGGGAGTACACACGCAATCAAATGGGAGTACACACTCAATGGAATGCGAGTACACGCTCAATGGAATGGGAGTACACGCTCAATGGAATGGGAGTACATACTCAATGGAATGGGAGTACACTCTCAGTGGACTGGGAGTACACACTCAATGGAATGGGAGTACAGACTCAATGGAGTGGGAGTACACACTCAATGGACTTGGAGTACACACTCAGTGGAATGGGAGTACACACTCAGTGGACTGAGAGTACACACTCAATGGAATGGGAGTACACACTCAGTGGACTGAGAGTACACACTCAATGGAATGGGAGTACACACTCAATGGACGGAAGTACATGCTCAACGGAATGGGAGTACACACTCAATGGAATGGGAGTACACACTCAATGGACGGGAGTACACACGCAATCAAATGGGAGTACACACTCAATGGAATGCAAGTACACGCTCAATGGAATGGGAGTACACGCTCAATGGAATGGGAGTACATACTCAATGGAATGGGAGTACACACTCAATGGAATGGGAGTGCACACTCAATGGAATGGGAGTATACACTCAATGGAATGGGAGCACACGCTCAATGGAATGGGAG
>JASTWF010000484.1:335752-356729 GCA_030390025.1 Squalus acanthias | reverse complement strand
CCCACCTCCACCCCACCCCACCTCCACCCCCACCTCCACCACACCCACCCCACCTCCACCCCCACCTCCACCCCACCTCCACCCCACCCCACCCCACCCCACCTCCACCCCACCTCCTGGGTTCATAGTCCCACCCCAGAGACTTGAGCACATAAAGCTAGACCGACACTCCCAGTGCAGTACTGAGGGAGCGCTGCACTGTCTGAGGTGCCGCCTTTCAGATGAGACGTTAAACCGAGGCTCGCTCGGGTGGACGTAAAAGATCCTATGGCCACTATTTTGAAGAAGAGCAGTGGAAGTTCTCCCCGGTGTCCTGGGCCAATATTTATCCCTCAACCAACATCACAAGAAACAGATTGCAGCAATAGCTATACTTCAAACATACTTCATTGATTGTAAAGCGCTTTGGGATGTCCGGCGGTTGTGAAAGGTGCTATATAAATGCAGGTCTTTCTTTCTTAGTGTTGCGAATAAAGTATTTGCCAGCCAATGTTGAGGTTTACGCCAGCCAATAAGGCGAGCGTCTCCTGGTTGAAACTGGGTATATCCGGACGGTTTCAGATGTTGGCCATTGTCCTCAGATCGAAGCAGAGAAACGCTTTCTCAGCTCCAACTGGCCGAGGCCACGTTTTAAATTTTACATTTATACTGCCTACCTCAAGTCATTTTTAAGAAAAATAATCTGACATTTGTCCCTATTTCATGCAAGATGATGATAACTGTGACCAGCCTGTCCATTCTCATTCACTCCACTATAACAATGGACACATTTTCAAGATGGATGCATAGGACCATGAGAACTAATGGTTCCGTTTTTTAAGAAAGAACTTGCATTTCTACAGGGCTTTTCACCACCTCAGGAGGCCCCAGAGTGCGTCATGGCCAATGAAGTACTTCTTTGAAGTGTTGTAAGAGGCTAGGTATTCTGCGGCGAGTGTCTCACCTCCTGACTCCCAAAGCCTTTCCACCATCTACAAAGCACAAGTCAGGAGTGTGATGGAATACTCTCCACTTGCCTGGATGAGTGCAGCTCCAACAACACTCAAGAAGCTCGACACCATCCGGGACAAAGCAGCCCGCTTGATTGGCACCCCATCCACCACCTTAAACATTCACTCCCTCCACCACCGGCGTACCGTGGCTGCAGTGTGTACCGTCTACAAGATGCACTGCAGCAACTCGCCAAGGCTTCTTCGGCAGCACCTCCCAAACCCGCGACCTCTTCCACCTAGATGGACAAGGGCAGCAGGCACATGGGAACACCACCACCTCCAAGTTCCCCTCCAAGTCACACACACCATCCTGACTTGGAAGTAAGTCGGCCGATCCTTCATCGTCACTGGGTCAAAATCCTGGAACTCCCTCCCTAACAGCACTGCGGGAGCACCTTCACCACACGGACTGCAGCGGTTCAAGAAGGCGGCTCACCACCACCTTCTCAAGGGCAACTAGGGATGGGCAATAAATGCTGGCCTTGCCAGCGACACCCACATCCCATAAACTAATTTAAAAAATGTAGGAAACGCAGCAGCCAATTTGCGCACAGCAAGCTCCCACAAACACCAATGTGATAATGACCGGGTAATCTGTTTTAGCGATGCGTGTCGAGGGACAAACATCGACCCAGGACACTGGGGAGAACCGCCCAGCTCTTCTTCGAAAGAGTAGCCGTGGGTTCTTTAACGTCCACCTGAGAGGTGGAGTGTCTCATCCACTAAGACGGCACCTCCGACAGTGCGGCGCTCCCTCGGTACTGGCACTGGGAGTGTCGGCCTGAGATTTTGCGCTCAAGTCTCTGGGGTGGGGACTCGAACTCATAGACCTACTGAGAGGCGAGAGAGTGCGGCCCACTGAGCCAAGGCTGACCCTCCACTAAGAGTGAACACAATAGGAATTGGCTGCCAGTTTTATCCGTGATTCATTGCCTCTTGTTCAAGTCTAGTCAGGTTCCTGTCGACCTGTGAAGAAAGACTGACATTTGGGCTGTTCATAACCAAGGTTTGAGAGCAATGTTCTTTGTTCACCGATCGCCCTTTCTTTGCTGGTGCCTCGGTCAATATCTTTTGGGAATTTCTCTTTTCCCTCTTGTCCCGAAATCAATTCCTTGCAAAAGACCACATCAGTCATGTACGACTAATTAACACGGACTGTCGAAGACTATTTTCCGGACTGTCTCGTTTGCAGGATTAACAGATTGATGGGTGCTGACACCGTCTTCTTCTTCTTCTTAGGCAGTCCCTCGGAGCCGAGGATGACTTGCTTCCACAGTAAAAATGAGTTCTCAGGTGACTGGTGAGTCCAATGCGGGACCTACAGTCTCTGTCACAGGTGGGGCAGACGGTGGTTGAAGGGGCGGGTGGGTGGGGTGCTTGGGTTGACGTGCGCTCCTTCCGCTGTTTGCGCTTGGCTTCCGCTTGCTCCCGGCGAAGAGACTCGAGGTGTTCGCCGCCTTCCCGGATGCTTCTCCTCCACTTTGTGCGGTCTTGGGCCAGGGATTCCCAGGTGTCGGTGGGGATGTTGTACTTTTTCAAGGAGGCTTTGAGGGTGTCCTTGAAGCGTTTCCTCTGCCCACCTGGGGCTCTCTTGCCGTGTCGGAGCTCCAAGTAGAGCGCTTGTTTTGGGAGTCTCGTATTGGGCATGCGGACGATGTGGCCCGTCCATCGGAGCTGATCGAACGTGGGCAAAGCTTCGATGCTGGAGATGTTGGCCTGAGCGACAACACTGACGTTGGTGCGCCTATCCTGCCAATGGATTTGCAGGATCTTGCGGAGGCAGCGTTGGTGGTACCTCTCCAGTGCTTTGAGGTGCCTGCTGTACATGGTCCATGTCTCTGAAGCACATAGGAGGGCGGGTATCACTACCGCTCTGTAGACCATGAGCTTGGTGCTGGGTTTGAGGTCCTGGTCTTCAAACATTCTCTTCCTCAGGCGACCGAAGGCTGCACTGGCACACTGAAGGCGGTGTTTGACTTCGTCATCGACGTCTACCCTTGTTGACAGTAGGCTCCCGAGGTATAGAAAGTGGTCCACGTTGTCCAAGGCCTTGTCGTGGATTTTGATAATCGGGGGGCAGTACTGTGTGGCGGGGGCAGGTTGGTAGAGGACCTTTGTCTTATGGATGTTTAGTGTAAGGCCAATGCTCTCGTACGCTTCGGTGAAGGTGTTGACGATGGTTTGGAGTTCGACCGAAGGCATTTATTGTCTTTTTTGAAATTTGTTTCTTTTCCGCTATGCCTCTGTTTTCCCCTCCTGAAGGTGCCGGCTCTTCCTGAGGTCCAACAACTTGTGTTTATACAGCGACTTTAACGTAGTAAAATGTACCAGGGAGCTTCACAGGAGGGCTTATCAGACAAAATTGACACCGCGCCACATCAGGAGATAAGGTGACCAAAAGCTTGGCCAAAGAGGTAGGTTTTAAGGAGTGTCTTAGAGGAGAGGGAGAGGCAGAGAGGTTTAGGGAGGGAATTCCAGAGTTCGGGGCCCGAGGCAGCTGAAGGCACGGCCGCCAATGATGGAGCGATTGAAATTGGGGATTTTTTTTTTTATTCGCTTATGGGATGTGGGCGTCTCTGGCAAGGCCAGCATTTATTGCCCATCCCTAGTTGCCCCTTGAGAAGGTGGTGGTGAGCCGCCTTCTTGAACCGCTGCAGTCCGTGTGGTGAAGGTGCTCCCACAGTGCTGTTAGGGAGGGAGTTCCAGGATTTTGACCCAGTGACGATGAAGGATCGGCTGATATACTTCTAAGTCGGGATGGTGTGTGACTTGGAGGGGAACTTGGAGTTGGCGGTGTTCCTATGCGCCTGCTGCCCTTGTCCTTCTAGGTGGAAGAGGTCGCGGGTTTGGGAGGTGCTGCCGAAGAAGCCTTGGCGAGTTGCTGCAGTGCATCTTGTAGATGGTACACACTGCAGCCACGGTATGCCGGTGGTGGAGGGAGTGAATGTTTAAGGTGGTGGATGGGGTGCCAATCAAGCGGGCTGCTTTGTCCTGGATGGTGTCGAGCTTCTTGAGTGTTGTTGGAGCTGCACTCATCCAGGCAAGTGGAGAGTATTCCATCACACTCCTGACTTGTGCCTTGTAGATGGTGGAAAGGCTTTGGGGAGTCAGGAGGTGAGACACTCGCTGCAGAATACCCAGCCTCTGACCTGCTCTTGTTGCCATAGTATGCGCAAGAAGCCAGAATTGGAGGAGCGCAGAGATCTCGGAGGGTTGTCGGGCTGGAGGAGTTTACAGAGATAGGGGAGGGGAGAAGCCATGGAGGGATTTGAAAACAAAGATGAGAATTTGAGAAAACAGAAGGTGGCATTTGGACATAAACACAACGCATCCCTTGTACCGAGACAAAACTGGCGGGAATGCATGACAGGTGCTGAGTAAAAAAAGTCATTTTAACAGAGAGTGCGTCTTAGTCAACGGTGTCTCGGACACTGGGAGCCTGTGCTCCAAGGACTTGGTAGCTGTGTGGAGGTCACATATTAAGGGACTTGATTGATGATGAAGACTTTAACCCATCAATCCCACAGACAAGGTTTAACATATGAAAATAAACAGTCAAACCAGTCCAATAGTGATTCATCCTTGCAGCTCCGAGCCTCCACAAGCCAGCTCATTAGCTGGGACCCTGGTGTATGTATCGAAGGCTTGTCTACATTGAGTTAGTGCTGCTCGCTCCAAGCAGCACTGCTGATTTACAACAGAGGAAAAGAAAGATTTGCATTTCTATAGCGCCTTTCACGACCACCGGACGTCCCAAAGCGCTTTACAGCCAATGAAGTACTTTTGAAGTGTAGTCACTGTTGTAATGTGGGAAATGGGGCAGCCAATTTGCGCACAGCAAGCTCCCACAAACAGCAATGTGATAATGACCAGATCATCTGTTTTAATGATGGTGATTGAGGGATAAATATTGGCCCCAGGACACCGGAGAGAACTCCCCCCCTGCTCTTATTCGAAATAGTGGCCGTGGGATCTTTTCTGTCCACCTGAGAGAGCAGACTGGGCCTCGGTTTAACGTCTCATCTGAAAGGCGACACCTCCGACAGTGCGGCGCTCCCTCAGTACTGCACTGGAGTGTCAGCCTAGAGTTTTGTGCTCAAGTCTCTGGAGTGGGACTCTGAACCCACGACCTTCTGACCTTGGAAGCGAGAGCGCCACCGGCTGAGCAACAGCTGAATCTCTTCCCCCTCACCCCCACCACGGCCCTCTGACGGAATTCACTGCATCGCTGCTCTGACGTGACCCCGTGACGTCAGCGCGCGTAACCGACAGAGCGCGCCTGACGCCATCACGGGGTACGGTAGCGTAGCGTTTACGTTGCTGGACTTGCAATGTGGAGGCCGGGACTAATAATCCAGAAGAGCGGGTGTTCGAATAACACCAGAGGTGGAGATGTGTAGTGGGTCAAAGTTCGGTGGAGATGTACAATAGGTCAAAGTTCAGTGTTTAGGTCAAAGTTCAGTGGAGATGTACAATAGGTCAAAGTTCAGTGTTTAGGTCAGAGTTCAGTGGAATTGTGCAGTAGGTGAGAGTTCAGTGTTTAGGTCAGAGTTCAGTGTAGATGTGAAGTAGGTCAGAGTTCAGTGTTTAGGTCAGAGTTCGGTGGAGATGTGAAGTAGGTCAGAGTTCAGTGTTTAGGTCAGAGTTCAGTGGAGATGTGCAATAGGTCAGAGTTCAGTGTTTAGGTCAGAGTTCAGTGGAGATGTGCAGCAGGTCAGAGTTCAGTGTTTAGGTCAGAGTTCAGTGGAGATGTGCAGTAGGTCAGAGTTCAGTGTTTAGGTCAGAGTTCAGTGGAGATGTGCAGTAGGTCAGAGTTCAGTGTTTAGGTCAGAGTTCGGTGGAGATGTGCAGCAGGTCAGAGTTCAGTGTTTAGGTCAGAGTTCAGTGGAGATGTGCAATAGGTCAGAGTTCAGTGTTTAGGTCAGAGTTCAGTGGAGATGTGCAGCAGGTCAGAGTTCAGTGTTTAGGTCAGAGTTCAGTGGAGATGTGCAGCAGGTCAGAGTTCATTATTGATGATATGAAGTGATCTTAATATTGTGGAGATTTTTGGTACTGAGGGAGTGCTGCACTGTCGGAGGTGCCGTCTTTCGGATGAGACGTTACCCCGTCTGCCCCCTCAGGTGGACGTAAAAGATCCCACGGCCACTATTTCGAAGAAGAGCAGGGGAGTTATCCCTGGTGTCCTAGCCAATATTTATCCCTCAAATCAACATCACTAACACAGACTATCTGGTCATTATCACATTGCTGTTTGTGGGAGCTTGCTGTGCGCAAATTGGCTGCCGCATTTCCGACATTAACAACAGTGACTACCCTTCAAAAAGTACTTCATTGGCTGTAAAGCGCTTTGGGATGTCCGGTGGTCGTGAAAGGCGCTATAGAATTGCAAGAGATTTCTGGTTGTTGAACTTTGTGGACCAGGGACTGTTTATACACGACCTGACCTCAGGAAAGTCAATGGTTGTGGTAGAACCCATAATCGAGGTCTCTTGAAGTGTGGGCTTGATGGAACCACAATGACCTTCCCTTGTTCTGTACGTCCCTACAGAGAGATGACATCGTAATTTCCAACATGGGCAAGTTGCAAAAATGTTCCTATTCTGTCCCCGTTTCACTTAAAACTCCCTCAAGCGATCAATCACTTTGAAGGTTTGCTGATTCTGGATTCTGTCGTGGGATGTGACAAGCTGGCCCATATATAATGCTCAACATTTGAAGATTTCAAGCTGCCTGGAGGATGCAACCGAGGCTGTTTTGGAGGTTTGGGGTTGGGTGTGGGTGTGGTGGGGGGGTGGGGTTGCATGAGGAAGAACCCCTCTGGTTGAAGCCAAGGGCTGGTGACAAGAAATTGGACACGGCGAATGCGAGGGGCCCAGAACATGGGAGGATAGGCGCACCAACATCAGTGTTGTCCTCAGGCCAACATCCCCAGCATCAAAGCTTTGACCACGCTCGATCAGCTCCGATGGATGGGCCACATCGTCCGCATGCCCGATACGAGACTCCCAAAACAAGCGCTCTACTCGGAGCTCCGACACGGCAAGAGAGGCCCGGGTGGGCAGAGGAAACGCTTCAAGGACACCCTCAAAGCCTCCTTGAAAAAGTGCAACATCCCCACCGACACCTGGGAATCCCTGGCCCAAGACCGCACAAAGTGGAGGAGAAGCATCCGGGAAGGCGCCGAACACCTCGAGTCTCTTCGCCGGGAGCAAGCGGAAGCCAAGCGCAAACAGCAGAAGGAGCGCCCGTCAACCCAAGTACCCCACCCACCCGCCCCTTCAACCACCATCTGCCCCACCTGTGACAGAGACTGTAGGTCCCACATTGGACTCACCAGTCACCTGAGAACTCATTTCTAGTGTGGAAGCAAGTCATCCTCGGTTCCGAGGGACTGCCGAAGAAGAAGAAGACATGGGATTGCTCGTAATTTGACATCTCCTGCGTTCCCGTGTTGTACAAAGGTAATCATCCAATGGGCAGTAAAAGGGAATAGCGGGGTTCCAGATTGTAAGAAATATAATATTTTTTTAAAAAAGGTGAAGCTTGGAGCGTGCGTTACATTGTTGGGAAAGTGAATCTTACCAAAAGTAGACTGTTTAATTTTTTTTTATTCGTTCATGGGATGTGGGCGTCGCTGGTAAGGCCAGCATTTATTGCCCATCCCTAATTGCCATTGAAAAGGTGGTGGTGAGCCGCCTTCTTGAACCGCTGCAGTCCGTGTGGTGAAGGTATTCCCACAGTGCTGTTAGGGAGGGAGTTCCAGGATTTTGACCCAGCGATGATGAAGGAACGGCCGATATATTTCCAGCTGAGGATGGTGTGTGATTTAGAGGGGAACTTGGAGGTGGTGGTGTTCCCATGCGCATGCTGCCCTTGTCCTTCTAGGTGGTGGAGGTCGCGGGTTTGGGAGGTGCTGCCGAAGAAGCCTTGGCGAGTTGCTGCAGTGCAGCTTGTAGATGGTACACACTGCAGCCACAGTACACCGGTGGTGGAGGGAGTGAATGTTTAAGGTGGTGGATGGGGTGCCAATCAGATGGGCTGCTTTGTCCAGGCAAGTGGAGAGTATTCCATCACACTCCTGACTTGTGCCTTGTAGATGGTGGAAAGGCTTTGGGGAGTCAGGAGGTGAGACACTCGCTGCAGAATACCCAGCCTCTGACCTGCTCTTGTTGCCACAGTATTTATGTGGCTGGTCCAGTTAAGTTTCTGGTCAATTGTGACCCCCAGGATGTTGATGGTGGGGGATTCGGCGATGGCAATGCCGTTGAATGTCAAGGGACGGTGGTTAGACTCTCTCTTGTTGGAGATAGTCATTGCCTGGCACTTGTGTGGCGCAAATGTTACCTGCCACTTATCAGCCCAAGCCTGCATGTTGTCCAGGTCTTGCTGCATGCGGGCATGGACTGCTTCATTATCTGAGGAGTTGCGAATGGCACTGAACACTGTGCAGTCATCAGCGAACATCCCCACTTCTGATCTTATGATGGAGGGAAGGTCATTGATGAAGCAACTGAAGATGGTTGGGCCTAGGACACTGCCCTGAGGAACTCCTGCAGCGATGTCCTGCGTCTGTGATGATTGACTTCAAACCACCACAACCATCTTCCTTTGTGCTAGGTATGACTCCAGCCAGTAGAGAGTTTTCCCCCCAATTCCCATTGACTTCAGTTTTACTGGGGCTCCTTGATGCCACACTCGGTCAAATGCTGCCTTGATGTCAAGGGCAGTCACTCTCATCTCACCTCAGGAATTCAGCTCTTTTGTCCATGTTTGGACCAAGGCTGTAATGAGGTCTGGAGCCGGGTTTAATTGGGTAACTGTCATAATAGGCTGGCGATTGTGTCTGATGGCATAATTGGATATGGAGAACTAGAGAGAAAAGAGTTTGAGGCCAAATTGAAGATCAATGGAAAAGCAACTATACACACTGGAGATCTGGAGTATAGGGACTGAAACATAGGAACAACAATGGACAGAAAAAGGCCCTCTTGTCCATCCAGCCTGTCCCACACAACTGCTACACCTTGTGGCCCACGATACATACACTCCCCCACCACCCCCAACTCACCCGGGAGAGGCAACAAACCGGGTAAAAACCCAGGCCCGTTCGGGGGGGGGGGGCGGGTGGGGGCAATGAAAATCTGGGAAATTCCTCTCCGACCCCCTTAGACGAACCAAAACTAGTCCAGGAGATCCCTCTGGCCCTGATCATTCTATGCCGTCCCTACCTCTTGTTCAGGGAGACCCGCGGCCCGGCCAGGAACAGGGCCAGCTCTCGCTTGAAGGAATTCAGGGAAACTGCGTCCACCACACGAGACTGCAGCCTATTCCAGGGGCCCACTACCTCTCTGGGAAAAAGAACCACCTCCCGACATCTAACCTAGTTCTGGCCTTGTACAACTTGAGATTGTGACCTCCCCGCCCCAGTGCCCCCCTGACCTATTTAGTTGCACATAGTCCAGAGCAGCCCAAAACCGAAGGAGTAAAGATGGGTAAACCTTTCAGGGGCGAGGTCCATTGTGTCCAAATTGCTTTTGCGACCACATTGTCTTGGCCTATCCTGGAAAAGTCCACAATCCTCCTACTGGTATCCATGGTGATAGAGTTCATAAAAGTTAATTGGAAAGGGGGACTCAAACCATTGGAATGGCCGACTTTTGAAGTGGAGTCACTGTTGTAATGTCAGAAACGCAGCAGCCATTTTGAGCACAGCAAGCTCCCACAAACAGCGATGAGATAAATGACCAGATCATCTGTTTTTAGTGATGTTGGTTGAGGGATAAATATTGGCCCCAGGACACCGGGGAGAACTCCCCCCTGCTCTTCTTCGAAATAATGGCCGTGGGATCTTTTACATCCACCTGAGAGAGCGGACCGGGCCTCGATTTAACGCCTCATCCGAAAGACGGCACGTCCGACAGGGCAGCACTCCCTCAGTACTGGCACCGGGAGTGTCGGCCTGGATTGTGCGCTCAAGACTCCGGAGTGGGACTGGAACCCACGATCACCCACGCTGATTGATCCCCAGTGTCCTGGGGCCAATAGTTATCCCCCAATCAACAGCACTAAAACAGATGATCTGGTCGGCATCACATTGCTGTTTGTGGGATCTTGCTGTGCGCACATTGGCTGCCGCGTTTCCTACATTACAACAGTGACTGCACTTCAAAAAAAGTACTCCACTGGCTGTAAAGCGCTTTGGGACTTCCTGAGGTTGTGAAAGGTGCTGGAGAAAGGCACGGCTTTGGGGGAAAAAATTCGGTGGCACCCCCTTTGGGGAGCTAACTTTGCCAGGGTGCTACTTTTAGCGCCCCGAAAATGTTAGCGTCCCCCCGTGCCTTAAATTGAGTGGTAGCGCCCCAAGAAGGAGGCGGGGGGCTACCGGAAGCGCTCCCCCTCCCTCTTGGGCCGCTCCCATTCAATATTGCGGCGCTACGTGCAACAGCGCCCCGTGCGCCGGCACGTAGCGCCGCGGTATTGCAGGTATTAAAGGGGAGGGGCCTAGCGCGGTGCGCACCGGGGCCCTGCTGGACCGCCGGGGAGCGGGGTGGCTGGGAAAGCAGCCCAGCACTAACCTCCCGCTGAATTTCGCGGGAAGCGTTAGAGGCGCCCCCCATTAGCACTAACGGGAGGCGCAAAGCAACACAATTTTGCCCCCCTTTTTAATTATAAAGGAGAAAGGAACAGCTTGCCACCAGTAGAATTGTATTCATACGCCCAAGTGGTTGAGTAATACTTTACAGGGAACCTATTGCAGCCCCTACCCAGTCCGGCCTACACGTGACTCCAGTCCCACACTCCCTGGTTGACTCTTAACGCCCTCTGAAGTGGAGCCTCGATTGTCTAATCGCTGTAGAAGGAGACCGTCCCGCGGCCTGCTCCTGAAGATGAGCAAGGAATGGGCCCACGCCAACATCGCTCACATCCTAAGAAGAAGTAAAAAGCTCCCTCTGTTAACAAGCACTTCACCAGCCAATGCTGACCCTTAATGACCTCTGCTGGCCTAGAAAGTAATGAATCAGCTGCAGTTGCCAGGCAACCAGGATCATCCAATTGAGTGGCAGACAACGGGAGTACACACACACACCAGATCAAACCAGACTCAAGCAACACCGGTGAACATTTTCAACACCAGTTGGGGGAAAAATTCGCTCGCTTTGCACCTCCCGTTAGCGGCGCTAACGGGGGCGCTAAGCCCCTAGCGCCCGGGCGCGGCGCCGCTAACGCCTCCCGCGAAATTCGGCGGGAGGTTAGCGGCGGCGGTAGCCAGTAGCGCCCCCGCGGCGCTGCGCCTCCGGCGGTGACACCATCGCCGTGCGCAGCGCCCCGGCCACAAACTTGGCTGGCGCCCCCTGACCTGCCACCGGACGCTATGTCCGACGGGGTCAGGGGGGCGATAATTAAAGGGCAGGTGCCGGGCGGCCATTTTCCTTTTGGGCCGCCTGCCAGCGCCTGCCCCCTCTGGCCTCCTCCTGCGGAGTGCCGGTCGCGATCCGTCAGCCTGGCGCTTCTCAGGAGTGCCGGGCTCTTTTCCCGGCACTCCGCTCCCCGGTGGTCCAGCAGGGCCCCGGTGCGCGCTGCGCTAAGCCCCTTCCCTTTAATCAGGGCAGGGAGGCCTGTAATACCGTGGCGCTACGTGCCGCTGCGCGTGGTGCTGTTGCACGTAGCGCCGCGATATTCAATGGGAGCGGCCCAAGAGGGAGGGGGGAGCGCTTCCAGTAGCCCCGCCTCCTGCTTCGGGCGCTACCATTGAATTTTGGGCACGGGGGCGCTAACTTCGCTGGGGCGAGCCAATTTCCCCCCCTCCCCCCTTGAATTTCAAATGTGCTTTGAGGTTTTTGTGATTCATGTCATGCTTTTATTTGTCTGCCAGTGGCTCAGTGGGTAGCACTCTCGCCTCTCCGTCAGAAGGTTTGTGGGTTCGAAGTCCCACTCCAGGGAGTGCTGCCCTGTCGGAGGTGCCATCTTTCGACTGAGATGTTAAACTCGAGGCCCCCGTCTGCCCTCTCAGGTGGATGTAAAAGATCCCATGGCACGATTTCAAAGAAGAGCAGGGGAGTTCTCCCCACTGTCCTGGTCAATATTTATCCCTCAATCAACATCACTGCCATTATCACATGGCTGTTTGTGGGAGCTTGCTGTGCGCAAATTGGCTGCTGCGTTTCCTACATTACAACAGTGACTACACTTCAAAAAGTACTTCATTCGCTGCAAAGCATTTTGGGATTCCCTGAGCTCGTTAAAGGCGCTATATAAATGCGAATCTTTCCTTTCTGGGGATGTGGGCATCGCTGGCAAGGCCGGCATTTATTGCCCATCCCTAGTCGCCCTTTCGAAGGTGGTGGTGAGCCTTCTTCTTGAACCACTGCAGTCCCGGGTGTTGAAGGTGCTCCCACAGCGCTGTTAGGTAGCAAGGTCCAGGATTTTGGACCCAGCGACCATGAAGGAACGGCCGACACATGTCGAAGTCGCAATGTTGTGAGACCGAGTCAAAGGCATGTCGGTGAGAGCGGTTCAGTGAGCTGTTATCGCTGCGATGGAAGTCACTCACCACAGTCCTGCCAATACAGAAATGCAAAGTGTTTTCACTGCCATATTTCAACATCTTGCAGAGCTCGATCGAAAGCAGGAAGTAAGAACCATTCTAGTGGCAATGCAAAGCAGCAACAACAAAAGGGAGGAGTTCACAATATTGAAGTGAACACACCTGATGTTGAAGAACTAGGCATCTACAGTATCTGTGCCACTAGCGGCAGCACTAGCAGTCGTGAGAAAGACTTCCGTACAAAACTTTTGATCAACGAGCAATATGTGTATCGACACGGCGGTGGACTGCTCTATCATGAGTAAGGACACATATGAGAGTAAGTTTAATCAAATACCACTTACAAAGAGTACCGTAGAGTTAAAAACCCACTCCGGAGAAATCCTAGAGACTTGTGGACAAATGGAATGTACAGTTCAGCACAATGGCCAGTCAGTAAAGCTGCCTATTATTGTAGTGAGCTCCAACAACAGGCCAACCCTCATGGTCAAAGACCTGGTTGAGAAAGTTAAAACTAGACTGGAAAAACGTCTTCTGTGTAGATGCTTCAAAGAAGCGACTGGACCCAAAGCCGAACAAGTACGAAAGCATGTTCACAGAGAGTCATGAGGGCGGTCACTGGGTATGACGCACATGTCCAGGATTTTGGACCCAGCGACCATGAAGGAACGACCGACATATGTCCAGGTCGCGATGGCGTGTGCGTGACTTGGAAGGGTCACTTGGAGGTGACGGTGTTCCCAATGCGCCTGCTGCCCCTTGTCCTTCTAGGTGGCGGGGGTCGTGGGCTTGGGAGGTGCTGCTGAAGTTGCACTGCACTGGCCTTTCTGACATTGGCATTAACAGGTGCAGTACACAAGGCGCAGAGTGCACAGTGCAGTGTGAAAGTGGTTTCTGGAGGATGTTGACGGTGATTGGCATTGGCCGCCTGCTGTTGCCCTTGTCTGCTGCACTCTGGTTGCATCACCACGGTCTCTCCTCAGATAATGAAGCAGTCCATGCCCGCATGCAACAAGACCTGGATGACATTGAGGCTTGGGCTGATAAGTGGCAGGTAACATTCGCGCCACACAAGTGCCAGGCAATGACTATCTCCAACAAGCGAGAGTCTAACCACCACCCCTTGACATTCAACGGCATTACCATCGCCGAATTCCCCACCATCAACATCCTGGGGGTCACCATTGACCAGAAACTTAACTAGACCAGCCACATAAATACTGTGGCTACAAGAGCAGGTCAGAGGCTGGGTATTCTGCAGCGAGTGTCTCACCTCCTGACTCCCCAAAGCCTTTCCACCATCTACAAGGCGCAAGTCAGGAGTGTGATGGAATATTCTCCACTTGCCTGGGTGAGTGCAGCTCCAACAACACTCAAGAAGCTCGACACCATCCAGGACAAAGCAGCCCGCTTGATTGGCACCCCATCCACCACCTCAAACATCCACTCCCTCCACCACCGGCGCACCGTGGCTGCAGTGTGCACCATCTACAAGATGCACTGCAGCAACTCGCCAAGGCTTCTTCGGCAGCACCTCCCAAACCCGCGACCTCTTCCACCTAGAAGGACAAGGGCAGCAGGCGCATGGGAACACCACCACCTCCAAGTTCCCCTCCAAGTCTCACACCATCCTGACTTAGAAATATATCGGCCGATCCTTCATCGTTGCTGGGTCAAAATCCTGGAACTCCCTCCCTAACAGCACTGTGGGAGCACCTTCACCACACGGACTGCAGCGGTTCAAGAAGGTGGCTCACCACCACCTTCTCAAAGGGCAACTAGGGATGGGCAATAAATGCCGGCCTTGCCAGCGACGCTCACATCCCGAGAATGAATTTTTAAAAAGAATTTACGCAGCAAATTCTTGTGATCTGAAATGCACTGCCTGAAAGGGTGGTAGAAGCAGATTCAATCGTAACTTTCAAAAGGGAATTGGATAAATACTTTAAGAATAAACATTTGCAGGGCTACGGGAAAGAGCAGCGGGGAGTGGGACTAATTGGAGAGCTCGTTCAAAGCTCCTATTACCCGATCCAACACACTCTTCCTTCTAGCTGAATCCTCGCGGTGAGGAAATCAAGTTCATTGCAATGGAACTCATTCATTCCCAACACCGTCAAACTGTGGAACTCCTCACCTTAATAAGCCTCCCCTGCCTCCCACAGTCTACAGGCTTTTCAAACCCAAGTTGGCCTTCAGCTCATCGCTATTCACTGAGTTCCTTGCTCTCCACCTCACGACATGATCCAGGCTGACACTCCCGGTGCCAGTGCTGAGGGAGCGCTGCACTGTTGGAGGTGCCGTCTTTCGGATGAGACGTTAAACCGAGGTCCCATCTGCTCTCTCAGGTGGACATAAAAGATCCCATGGCTACTATTTGAAGAAGAGCACGGGGGTTTTCACCCCCGTATTCTGGCCAATATTTATCCCTCAACCAACGTTACAGATGATCTGGTCATCATCTCATTGCTGTTTGTGGGAGCTTGCTGTGCGCAAATTAGCTGCTGCGTTTCCTACATTACAACAGTGACTACACTTCAAAAGTGTTGGAGCTGCACTCATCCAGGCAAGTGGAGAGTATTCCATCACACTCCTGACTTGTGCCTTGTAGATGGTGGAAAGGCTTTGGGGAGTCAGGAGGTGAGACACTCGCCGTAGAATACCCAGCCTCTGACCTGCTCTTGTTGCCACAGTATTTATGTGACTGGTCCAGTTAAGTTTCTGGTCAATGGTGACCCCCAGGATGTTGATGGTGGGGGATTCGGCGATGGTAATGCCGTTGAATGTCAAGGGGCGGTGGTTAGACTCTCGCTTGTTGGAGATAGTCATTGCCTGGCACTTGTGTGGCGCGAATGTTACCTGCCACTTATCAGCCCAAGCCTGAATGCCGTCCAGGTCTTGCTGCATGCAGGCACGGACTGCTTCATTATCTGAGGAGTTGCGAATGGCACTGAACACTGTGCAGTCATCAGCGAACTTCCCCACTTCTGACTTTATGATGGAGGGAAGGTCATTGATGAAGCAGCTGTAGATGGTTGGACCTAGGACACTGCCCTGAGGAACTCCTGCAGCGATGTCCTGGGGCTGTGATGATTGACCTCCAACCACCACATCCATCTTCCTTTGTGCTAGGTATGACTCCAGCCAGTGGAATGTTTAAGATGGTGGATGGGGTGCCCATCAAGCGGGCTGCTTTGTCCTGGATGGTGTCGAGCTTCTTGAGTGTTGTTGTTGGAGCTGCACTCATCCAGGCAAGTGGAGAGTATTCCAAAACACTCCTGACTTGTGCCTTGTAGATGGTGACTTGGGACGTCCTGAAGGTGTGAAAGGTGCTGGAGAAGGTCATTCCATGTGATGTACTGCACTGTTGGCCATGTTTTTACCTCCTGAGCAGTCAGTGAGGAACTTCAGAGGGATTTCATTATTACAGAATGAACAACCAAGAAAACTAATTGTGAAGACAAACAGTTAAATGAAAAAGCAGAAGAGGAGATTGAAAATAGATTGCCTTATTTATAAATCTATAAATAGAAACTCTACATCTGACTTGAGAAGGATTGGGTCATTACAAATAACAGCCCACACTCCCTCTGTACTGGGCTGTGAGTCAGTGAGGATAATAGCATTACTTTCATTTTATTTTGGGCCCAGCACATGACTACATATTAATGAGGCAATGTCTCCTTTTTAAAGGTTTCGTTAGTTGCAGATTTTGACATGACCTTGCACAAGGTATCAGAGCTGGAGAATAGGATTAGATCACTTTCCTGCACACTGTCCCATCAAACACTCCCAGGGAAGGTACAGCACGGGTTAGATACAGAGTAAAGCTCCCTCTACACTGTCCCATCAAACACTCCCAGGGCAGGTACAGCACGGGTCAGATACAGAGTAAAGCTCCCTCTACACTGTCCCATCAAACACTCCCAGGGCAGGTACAGCACGGGTTAGATACAGAGTAAAGCTTCCTCTACACTGTCCCATCAAACACTCCCAGGGCAGGTACAGCACGGGTTAGATACAGAGTAAAGCTCCCTCTACACTGTCCCATCAAACACTCTCAGGGCAGATACAGCACGGGTTAGATATAGAGTAAAGCTCCCTCTACACTGGCCCATCAAACACTCCCAGGGCAGGTACAGCACGGGTTAGATACAGAGTAAAGCTCCCTCTACACTGTCCAATCAAACACACCCAGGGCAGGTACAGCACAGGTTAGATACAGAGTAAAGCTCCCTCTACACTGGCCCATCAAACACTCCCAAGGCAGGTACAGCATGGGTTAGATACAGAGTAAAGCTCCCTCTACACTGTCCCATCAAACACTCCCAGGGCAGATACAGCACGGGTTAGATACAGAGTAAAGCTCCCTCTACACTGTCCCATCAAACACTCCCAGGGCAGGTACAGCACGGGGTTAGATACAGAGTAAAGCTCCCTCTACACTGAAAGCTGAAATGTCAACATAGGTGGCAGTCTGGTTTTTTTTGTATCCAATCTATTGGGAATCTCACAGCTGAGCACAGAAAACATCAAAAGAAACATTAAAAAATTCCCGCTGAAAATCTCACTCTCGCTGGGATTCGGTTCTGAGGGAGTGACTCTCGCTGGGATTCGGTTCTGAGGGACTGACTCTCGCTGGGATTCGGTTCTGAGGGACTGGCTCTCGCTGGGATTCGGTTCTCAGGGACCGACTCTCGCTGGGATTCGGTTCTGAGGGACTGGCTCTCGCTGAGATGCGGTTCTGAGGGAGTGACTCTCGCTGGGATTCGGTTCTGAGGGACAGACTCTCGCTGGGATTCGGTTCTGAGGGACAGACTCTCGCTGATATTCGGTTCTGAGGGACTGACTCTCGCTGGGATTCGGTTCTGAGGGACTGACTCGCTGGGATTCGGTTCTGAGGGACTGGCTCTCGCTGGGATGCGGTTCTGAGGGAGTGACTCTCGCTGGGATTCGGTTCTGAGGGACAGACTCTCGCTGGGATTCGGTTCTGAGGGACAGACTCTCGCTGATATTCGGTTCTGAGGGACTGACTCTCGCTGGGATTCGGTTCTGAGGGACCGACTCTCGTTGGGATTCGGTTCTGAGGGAATAAGAACAGAAGAACAGAAGAAATAGGAGCAGGTGTCGGCCATTTGGCCCCTTGAGCCTGCTCCACCATTCAATGAGATCATGGCTGATCTTCTACCTCAACTCCACCTTCCTGCAATATCCCCATATCCCTTGATTCCCTTCGTTCCCAAAGATTTATCGCCCTCTGTCTTGAATATACTCAACGACTGAGCATCCACAGCCCTCTGAGAATTACAAAGCTTCACCACCCTCTGAGTGAAGAAATTTCTCCTCATCTCAGTCCTAAATGGCTGACCCCTTATTCTGAGACTGTGACCCCTGGTTCTAGACTCCCCAGCCAGGGGAAACAT
The DNA here is from genome assembly GCA_030390025.1 of Squalus acanthias. Lineage (NCBI taxonomy): Eukaryota > Metazoa > Chordata > Chondrichthyes > Squaliformes > Squalidae > Squalus > Squalus acanthias. The sequence goes on along the minus strand of JASTWF010000484.1, from coordinate 338,769 downwards.
TTTCTCAGCATTAACCCTGTCAAGCCCCTGAAGAATTTTATATATTTCAATGAGATCACCTCTCATTCTTCTAAACTCTAGGGAATATAGGCCTAGTCTACTCAATCTCTCCTCATTGGGCAATTCCCTCATCCCAGGAACCAGTCTGGTGAACCCTCACTGCACTCCCTCTATGGCAAGTATGTCTTTGCTTAGGTAAGGAGACCAGAACTGTACACAATACTCCAGGTGTGGCCTTACCAATGCCCTGTATAATTGTATTAAGACTTCTTTACTCTTATACTCTAATCCCTTTGTAACAAAAGCTATCATATCATTTGCTTTCCTAATTGCTTGCTGTACCTGCATGTTAACTTTCTGTGATTCATGTACAAGGACACCCAGGTCCCTCTGAGTCTAAACATTTCCCAGTCTTTCACCATTCAAAAAATATTCTGCTTTTTGTTTTTCCCACCAAAGTGGATAACTTCACACTTCCCCACATTGTATCCCATTTGCCATTTTCTTGCCCACTCAGTCAACCTGTCGATATCTCTCTGCAACCTCTGTGCGTCCTCCTCACAGCTTACTTTCCCACCTAACTTTGTATCACCAGCAAACTTGGATACGTTACACTCAGTCCCTTCATCTCAGTCATTGATATAGATTGTAAATAGCTGAGGCCCAAGCACTGATCCTTGCGGTACCCCGCTAGTTACAGCCTGCCAACCCGAAAAAGCAAGGATGTCTTACTCCAGTTATACAGGGCCTTGGTGAGACCACACCTGGAGTACTGTGTGCAGTTTTGGTCTCCTTACCTACGAAAGGATATACTTGCCATAGAGGGAGTGCAACGAAGGTTCACCAGACTGATTCCTGGGATGGCAGGACTGTCGTATGAGGAGAGATTGGGTCGACTAGGCCTGTATTCACCAGAGTTTAGAAGAATGAGAGGGGATCTCATTGAAACGTATAAAATTCTGACAGGGCTGGACAGACTGGATGCAGGGAGGATGTTTCCCCTGGCTGGGGGGGTCTAGAACGAGGGGTCACAGTCTCAGGATATGGAGCAGGACATTTAGGACTGAGATGAGGAGAAATTTCTTCACTCAGAGGGTGGTGAACCTGTGGAATTCTCTACCACAGAAGGCTGTGGAGGCCAAGTCACTGAATATATTTAAGAAGGAGATAGATAGATTTCTAGGCACAAAAGGCATCAAGGGGTATGAGGAGAGAGCGGGAATATGGTATTGAGGTAGAAGATCAGCCATGATCATATTGAATGGCGGAGCAGGCTCGAAGGGCCGAATGGCCTACTCCTGCTCCTATTTTTCTATGTTTCTATGTTTATTCCTACTGTCTGTTTTCTGTCCATTAACCGATCCTCAATCCATGCCAGTATATTACCCCCAATCCCATGAGCCCTAATTTTGTGTAGACATCCCATAATAAGCTTTACCTGTCATATGAAACAAAAACAAAAGCAACTGCCATAAAAGTGGTCTGCTCTGTCATTCGCTTGATGCAGTGTCCAAAGTCCTGACCTATTCCTGTTATATATAGTTATGCTAAACATGTATAAAACACTAGTTGGGCCCCAGCTGGAATATTGTGTCCAATTCTGGGCACCGCACTTTAGGAAGGATGTGAAGGCTTTGGAGAGGGTACAGAAGAGATTTGCTATCATGGTTCCAGGGATGAGGGATGACAGTTACGTGGATAGACTGGAGAAGCTGGGGTTGTTCTCCTTGGAGCAGAGAAGGCTAAGAGGAGATTTGATCGAGGTGTTCAAAATCATGAAGGGTTTCGATAGAGTAAATAAAGTGTTTCCAGTGGCTGAAGGGTCGGTAACCAGGACACAGATTGGCAAAAGAACCAGAGGCGACATGAGGGAAAACTTTTTTACTTAACGAGTGGTTAGGATTTGGAACGCACTCATTAATAGGGCAGTGGAAACAGATTCAATCGTGGCTTTCAAAAAGGGAATTGGATAAATACTTGAAGGAGAAAATTTGCAGGGATATGGGGAAGGGGTCGGGGGGCTGGGTTGCTCTTGAAAGGGTCTCCTTCTCTGCTGTGCTATCCTATGATTCTATGAGATGTCTTTGTTTTTTGTTCTTTTTAGCATCAAACAAAGAGATCTGTGGCTTGTGGTTAAGTGACAACTTTTTTCCATTAGCCAAAGGGTCAAAAGTTCATCGCATTTAACTCAAAAATGGCCGTGCCAACTTTTAGCCCCAGAGTCAGAGTGTCGTGATTTCAAGCCCCGCTCCAGAGACTTGAGCCCATAACCCAGGCCGACACTCCCAGTGCCAGTACTGAGGGAGGTGCCGTCTTTCAGATGAGACTCTGAATTCTCTCAGGTGGAAATAAAGGCCGCGATTTTCTCACCGGTGTCGGGATGGGGGCGGGCCAGCTGGTTTCCGGGTTCCGGTCCCGCCCCCAGCTGCCTCCGCTCCCCAGAGGTGATTTTCCCTTGATTGGCCTTGTTAAGCCCCGCCCTGCGGGCTGACTGGCCAATTAACAGGAAGCGGGTCAGCTGATGTCATTTGATGACGCACAATTTTATTTGGACCGTTGATTTCTCAGCGTTTGACAGCATTGAGGTGCTGCAAACACTGACACTCACTGCACAAAGGTGAGCCCTTGCCCCCAGGCTCTTCCAATGACTCCCTCCATAGGCTGGAATCGATGGCAGCTGCAGGTGAGGTGACAGAATCGATCTGTCACTGGTGAGAGAGGTTCTCCCAATGAGGTGGCATTAGACATGGATTTAAAAACTTGCAAGCTAAAGAAATCTGTAGATGTATTAAAAATGCAGTACCCAACATTTTCGTTGATCTGAAACTCACCATGTGCAAGATTGCATCCTTGACACCACTTCTGTAGCTGTCATCGTTTCACAAGCATCAGACCAGACTCTCAACATGCCACACTTACCTGGCGTGGTGTCCGGGCATCGTGAAACCCGACCCAGAAGCTGGAAAATCGAAAAAGAGCCTGAAAACTACTGACAAGTATCTGTTAATAGGCAGTTA
>JASTWF010000484.1:290752-330752 GCA_030390025.1 Squalus acanthias | reverse complement strand
GGTTCCTCTAGATTAAAGGGATGGATTCCTCTAGATTAAAGTGATGGGTTCCTCTAGATTAAAGGGATGGGTTCCTCTAGATTAAAGGGATGGATTCCTCTAGATTAAAGGGATGGATTCCTCTAGATTAAAGGGATGGGTTCCTCCAGATTAAAGGGATGGGTTCCTCTAGATTAAAGGGATGGATTCCTCTAGATTAAAGGGATGGGTTCCTCTAGATTCAAGGGATGGATTTCTCAAGATTAAAGGGATGAATTCCTCTAGATTAAAGGGATGGATTCCTCTAGTTCAAAGGGATGGGTTCCTCTAGATTAAAGGGATGGATTTCTCTAGATTAAAGGGATGAATTCCTCTAGATTAAAGGGATGGATTCCTCTAGTTTAAAGGGATGGATTCCTCTAGTTCAAAGGGATGGGTTCCTCTAGATTAAAGGGATGGATTCCTCTAGTTTAAAGGGATGGATTCCTCTAGTTCAAAGGGATGGATTCCTCTAGATTAAAGGGATGGATTCCTCTAGATTAAAGGGATGGATTCCTCTAGTTCAAAGGGATGGATTCCTCTAGTTCAAAGGGATGGATTCCTCTAGATTAAAGGGATGGATTCCTCTAGTTTAAAGGGATGGATTCCTCTAGTTCAAAGGGATGGATTCCTCTAGTTCAAAGGGATGGGTTCCTCTAGATTAAAGGGATGGATTCCTCTAGTTAAAATGGATGGATTCCTCTAGATTAAAGGGATGGATTCCTCTAGTTCAAAGGGATGGATTCCTCTAGTTCAAAGGGATGGGTTCCTCTAGATTAAAGGGATGGATTCCTCCAGTTCAAAGGGATGGATTCCTCTAGTTCAAAGGGATGGATTCCTCTAGATTAAAGGGATGGATTCCTCTAGATTAAAGGGATGGGTTCCTCTAGATTAAAGGGATGGGTTCCTCTAGATTAAAGGGATGGATTCCTCCAGTTCAAAGGGATGGATTCCTCTAGATTAAAGGGATGGATTCCTCTAGTTCAAAGGGATGGATTCCTCTAGATTAAAGGGATGGATTCCTCTAGATTAAAGGGATGGCTTCCTTTAGTTCAAAGGGATGGATTCCTCTAGTTCAAAGGGATGGATTCCTCCAGTTCAAAGGGATGGATTCCTCTAGATTAAAGGGATGGATTCCACTAGATTAAAGGGATGGATTCCTCTAGATTAAAGGGATGGGTTCCTCTAGATTAAAGGGATGGATTCCTCTAGATTAAAGGGATGGATTCCTCTAGATTAAAGGGATGGATTCCTCTAGATTAAAGGGATGGGTTCCTCGAGATTAAAGGGATGGATTCCTCTAGATTAAAGGGATGGATTCCTCTAGATTAAAGGGATGGATTCCTCTAGTTCAAAGGGATGGATTCCTCTAGATTAAAGGGATGGATTCCTCTAGATTAAAGGGATGGGTTCCTCTAGATTAAAGGGATGGATTCCTCTAGATTAAAGGGATGGATTCCTCTAGTTAAAATGGATGGATTGCACTAGTTCAAAGGGATGGATTCCTCTAGTTCAAAGGGATGGATTCCTCTAGATTAAAGGGATGGATTCCTCTAGATTAAAGGGATGGGTTCCTCTAGACTAAAGGGATGGATTGCTCTGGATTAAAGGGATGGATTCCTCTAGATTAAAGGGATGGATTCCTCTAGATTAAAGGGATGGGTTCCTCTAGATTAAAGGGATGGATTCCTCTAGTTCAAAGGGATGGATTCCTCTAGATTAAAGGGATGGGTTCCTCTAGATTAAAGGGATGGGTTCCTCTAGATTAAAGGGATGGATTCCTCTAGATTAAAGGGATGGGTTCCTCTAGACTAAAGGGATGGATTGCTCTAGATTAAAGGGATTGATTCCTCTAGATTAAAGGGATGGATTCCTCTAGATTAAAGGGATGGATTCCTCTAGATTAAAGGGATGGATTCCTCTAGATTAAAGGGATGGATTCCTCTAGATTAAAGGGATGGATTCCTCGAGATTAAAGTGATGGATTCCTCTAGTTCAAAGGGATGGATTCCTCTAGATTAAAGGGATGGATTCCTCTAGTTCAAAGGGATGGATTCCTCTAGATTAAAGGGATGGGTTCCTCTAGATTAAAGGGATGGATTCCTCTAGATTAAAGGGATGGATTCCTCTAGATTAAAGGGATGGATTCCTCTAGTTCAAAGGGATGGATTCCTCTAGATTAAAGGGATGGGTTCCTCTAGATTAAAGGGATGGATTCCTCTAGATTAAAGGGATGGATTCCTCTAGTTCAAAGGGATGGATTCCTCTAGATTAAAGGGATGGGTTCCTCTAGATTAAAGTGATGGATTCCTCTAGTTCAAAGGGATGGATTCCTCTAGATTAAAGAGATGGATTCCTCTAGTTCAAAGGGATGGATTCCTCTAGATTAAAGGGATGGGTTCCTCTAGATTAAAGGGATGGATTCCTCTAGATTAAAGGGATGGATTCCTCTAGATTAAAGGGATGGGTTCCTCTAGATTAAAGGGATGGATTCCTCTAGATTAAAGGGATGGATTCCTCTAGTTCAAAGGGATGGATTCCTCTAGATTAAAGGGATGGATTCCTCTAGATTAAAGGGATGGGTTCCTCTAGTTCAAAGGGATGGATTCCTCTAGATTAAAGGGATGGATTCCTCTAGATTAAAGGGATGGGTTCCTCTAGATTAAAGGGATGGATTCCTCTAGATTAAAGGGATGGGTTCCTCTAGATTAAAGGGATGGATTCCTCTAGATTAAAGGGATGGATTCCTCTAGATTAAAGGGATGGATTCCTCTAGATTAAAGTGATGGATTCCTCTAGTTCAATGGGATGGATTCCTCTAGATTAAAGGGATGGATTCCTCTGGTTCAAAGGGATGGATTCCTCTAGATTAAAGGGATGGATTCCTCTAGATTAAAGGGATGGATTCCTCTAGTTCAAAGGGATGGATTCCTCTAGATTAAAGGGATGGGTTCCTCTAGATTAAAGGGATGGATTCCTCTAGATTAAAGGGATGGATTCCTCTAGTTCAAAGGGATGGATTCCTCTAGATTAAAGGGATGGATTCCTCTAGTTCAAAGGGATGGATTCCTCTAGATTAAAGGGATGGATTCCTCTAGATTAAAGGGATGGATTCCTCTAGTTCAAAGGGATGGGTTCCTCTAGATTAAAGGGATGGATTCCTCTAGATTAAAGGGATGGATTCCTCTAGATTAAAGGGATGGGTTCCTCTAGATTAAAGGGATGGATTCCTCTAGATTAAAGGGATGGATTCCTCTAGTTCAAAGGGATGGATTCCTCTAGATTAAAGGGATGGATTCCTCTAGTTCAAAGGGATGGATTCCTCTAGATTAAAGGGATGGATTCCTCTAGATTAAAGGGATGGATTCCTCTGGATTAAAGGGATGGATTCCTCTAGATTAAAGGGAAGGATTCCTCTAGATTAAAGGGATGGATTCCTCTAGTTCAAAGGGATGGATTCCTCTAGATTAAAGGGATGGATTCCTCTAGTTCAAAGGGATGGATTCCTCTAGATTAACGGGATGGGTTCCTCTAGATTAAAGGGATGGATTCCTCTAGAGTAAAGGGATGGATTCCTCTAGATTAAAGGGATGGATTCCTCTAGATTAAAGGGATGGGTTCCTCTGGATTAAAGGGATGGATTCCTCTAGTTAAACTGGATGGATTCCTCTAGATTAAAGGGATGGATTCCTCTAGTTCAAAGGGATGGATTCCTCTAGTTCAAAGGGATGGGTTCCTCTAGATTAAAGGGATGGATTCCTCTAGTTCAAAGGGATGGATTCCTCTAGTTCAAAGTGATGGATTCCTCTAGTTCAAAGGGATGGATTCCTCTAGATTAAAGGGATGGATTCCTCTAGATTAAAGGGATGGGGTCCTCTAGATTAAAGGGATGGATTCCTCTAGATTAAAGGGACGGTTTCCTCTAGTTCAAAGGGATGGATTCCACTAGTTCTTAGGGATGGATTCCTCTAGTTCAAAGGGATGGATTCCTCTAGATTAAAGGGATGGATTCCTCTAGATTAAAGGGATAGATTCCTCTAGATTAAAGGGATGGATTCCTTTAGATTAAAGGGATGGATTCCTCTAGTTCAAAGGGATGGATTCCTCTAGATTAAAGGGATGGATTCCTCTAGTTCAAAGGGATGGATTCCTCTAGATTAAAGGGATAGATTCCTCTAGATTAACTGGATGGATTCCTCTAGATTAAAGGGATGGATTCCTCTAGATTAAAGGGATGGATTCCTCTAGTTCAAAGGGATGGATTCCTCTAGATTAAAGGGATAGATTCCTCTAGATTAACTGGATGGATTCCTCTAGATTAAAGGGATGGGTTCCTCTAGATTAAAGGGATGGATTCCTCTAGTTCAAAGGGATGGATTCCACTAGTTCAAAGGGATGGATTCCTCTAGTTCAAAGGGATGGATTCCTCTAGATTAAAGGAATGGATTCCTCTAGATTAAAGGTTTGGATTCCTCTAGATTAAAGGGATGGATTACTCTAGATTAAAGGGATGGATTCCTCTAGTTCAAAGGGATGGGTTCCTCTAGATTAAAGGGATGGATTCCTCTAGATTAAAGGGATGGATTCCTCTAGATTAAAGGGATGGGTTCCTCTAGATTAAAGGGATGGATTCCTCTAGATTAAAGGGATGGATTCCTCTAGTTCAAAGGGATGGATTCCTCTAGATTAAAGGGATGGATTCCTCTAGTTCAAAGGGATGGATTCCTCTAGATTAAAGGGATGGATTCCTCTAGATTAAAGGGATGGATTCCTCTGGATTAAAGGGATGGATTCCTCTAGATTAAAGGGAAGGATTCCTCTAGATTAAAGGGATGGATTCCTCTAGTTCAAAGGGATGGATTCCTCTAGATTAAAGGGATGGATTCCTCTAGTTCAAAGGGATGGATTCCTCTAGATTAACGGGATGGGTTCCTCTAGATTAAAGGGATGGATTCCTCTAGAGTAAAGGGATGGATTCCTCTAGATTAAAGGGATGGATTCCTCTAGATTAAAGGGATGGGTTCCTCTGGATTAAAGGGATGGATTCCTCTAGTTAAACTGGATGGATTCCTCTAGATTAAAGGGATGGATTCCTCTAGTTCAAAGGGATGGATTCCTCTAGTTCAAAGGGATGGGTTCCTCTAGATTAAAGGGATGGATTCCTCTAGTTCAAAGGGATGGATTCCTCTAGTTCAAAGTGATGGATTCCTCTAGTTCAAAGGGATGGATTCCTCTAGATTAAAGGGATGGATTCCTCTAGATTAAAGGGATGGGGTCCTCTAGATTAAAGGGATGGATTCCTCTAGATTAAAGGGACGGTTTCCTCTAGTTCAAAGGGATGGATTCCACTAGTTCTTAGGGATGGATTCCTCTAGTTCAAAGGGATGGATTCCTCTAGATTAAAGGGATGGATTCCTCTAGATTAAAGGGATAGATTCCTCTAGATTAAAGGGATGGATTCCTTTAGATTAAAGGGATGGATTCCTCTAGTTCAAAGGGATGGATTCCTCTAGATTAAAGGGATGGATTCCTCTAGTTCAAAGGGATGGATTCCTCTAGATTAAAGGGATAGATTCCTCTAGATTAACTGGATGGATTCCTCTAGATTAAAGGGATGGATTCCTCTAGATTAAAGGGATGGATTCCTCTAGTTCAAAGGGATGGATTCCTCTAGATTAAAGGGATAGATTCCTCTAGATTAACTGGATGGATTCCTCTAGATTAAAGGGATGGGTTCCTCTAGATTAAAGGGATGGATTCCTCTAGTTCAAAGGGATGGATTCCACTAGTTCAAAGGGATGGATTCCTCTAGTTCAAAGGGATGGATTCCTCTAGATTAAAGGAATGGATTCCTCTAGATTAAAGGTTTGGATTCCTCTAGATTAAAGGGATGGATTACTCTAGATTAAAGGGATGGATTCCTCTAGTTCAAAGGGATGGATTCCTCTAGTTCAAAGGGATGGATTCCTCTAGATTAAAGGGATGGATTCCTCTAGTTTAAAGGGATGGATTCCTCTAGTTCAAAGGGATGGATTCCTCTAGATTAAAGGGATGGATTCCTCTAGATTAAAGGGATGGATTCCTCTAGTTCAAAGGGATGGATTCCTCTAGTTCAAAGGGATGGATTCCTCTAGATTAAAGGGATGGATTCCTCTAGTTTAAAGGGATGGATTCCTCTAGTTCAAAGGGATGGATTCCTCTAGTTCAAAGGGATGGGTTCTTCTAGATTAAAGGGATGGATTCCTCTAGTTAAAATGGATGGATTCCTCTAGATTAAAGTGATGGATTCCTCTAGTTCAAAGGGATGGATTCCTCTAGTTCAAAGGGATGGGTTCCTCTAGATTAAAGGGATGGATTCCTCCAGTTCAAAGGGATGGATTCCTCTAGTTCAAAGGGATGGATTCCTCTAGATTAAAGGGATGGATTCCTCTAGATTAAAGGGATGGGTTCCTCTAGATTAAAGGGATGGGTTCCTCTAGATTAAAGGGATGGATTCCTCCAGTTCAAAGGGATGGATTCCTCTAGATTAAAGGGATGGATTCCTCTAGTTCAAAGGGATGGATTCCTCTAGATTAAAGGGATGGATTCCTCTAGTTCAAAGGGATGGATTCCTCTAGTTCAAAGGGATGGATTCCTCTAGTTCAAAGGGATGGATTCCTCTAGATTAAAGGGATGGATTCCACTAGATTAAAGGGATGGATTCCTCTAGATTAAAGGGATGGGTTCCTCTAGATTAAAGGGATGGATTCCTCTAGATTAAAGGGATGGATTCCTCTAGATTAAAGGGATGGATTCCTCTAGATTAAAGGGATGGGTTCCTCGAGATTAAAGGGATGGATTCCTCTAGATTAAAGGGATGGATTCCTCTAGATTAAAGGGATGGATTCCTCTAGTTCAAAGGGATGGATTCCTCTAGATTAAAGGGATGGATTCCTCTAGATTAAAGGGATGGGTTCCTCTAGATTAAAGGGATGGATTCCTCTAGATTAAAGGGATGGATTCCTCTAGTTAAAATGGATGGATTGCACTAGTTCAAAGGGATGGATTCCTCTAGTTCAAAGGGATGGATTCCTCTAGATTAAAGGGATGGATTCCTCTAGATTAAAGGGATGGGTTCCTCTAGACTAAAGGGATGGATTGCTCTGGATTAAAGGGATGGATTCCTCTAGATTAAAGGGATGGATTCCTCTAGATTAAAGGGATGGGTTCCTCTAGATTAAAGGGATGGATTCCTCTAGTTCAAAGGGATGGATTCCTCTAGATTAAAGGGATGGGTTCCTCTAGATTAAAGGGATGGGTTCCTCTAGATTAAAGGGATGGATTCCTCTAGATTAAAGGGATGGGTTCCTCTAGACTAAAGGGATGGATTGCTCTAGATTAAAGGGATTGATTCCTCTAGATTAAAGGGATGGATTCCTCTAGATTAAAGGGATGGATTCCTCTAGATTAAAGGGATGGATTCCTCTAGATTAAAGGGATGGATTCCTCTAGATTAAAGGGATGGATTCCTCGAGATTAAAGTGATGGATTCCTCTAGTTCAAAGGGATGGATTCCTCTAGATTAAAGGGATGGATTCCTCTAGTTCAAAGGGATGGATTCCTCTAGATTAAAGGGATGGGTTCCTCTAGATTAAAGGGATGGATTCCTCTAGATTAAAGGGATGGATTCCTCTAGATTAAAGGGATGGATTCCTCTAGTTCAAAGGGATGGATTCCTCTAGATTAAAGGGATGGGTTCCTCTAGATTAAAGGGATGGATTCCTCTAGATTAAAGGGATGGATTCCTCTAGTTCAAAGGGATGGATTCCTCTAGATTAAAGGGATGGGTTCCTCTAGATTAAAGTGATGGATTCCTCTAGTTCAAAGGGATGGATTCCTCTAGATTAAAGAGATGGATTCCTCTAGTTCAAAGGATGGATTCCTCTAGATTAAAGGGATGGGTTCCTCTAGATTAAAGGGATGGATTCCTCTAGATTAAAGGGATGGATTCCTCTAGATTAAAGGGATGGGTTCCTCTAGATTAAAGGGATGGATTCCTCTAGATTAAAGGGATGGATTCCTCTAGTTCAAAGGGATGGATTCCTCTAGATTAAAGGGATGGATTCCTCTAGATTAAAGGGATGGTTTCCTCTAGTTCAAAGGGATGGATTCCTCTAGATTAAAGGGATGGATTCCTCTAGATTAAAGGGATGGGTTCCTCTAGATTAAAGGGATGGATTCCTCTAGATTAAAGGGATGGGTTCCTCTAGATTAAAGGGATGGATTCCTCTAGATTAAAGGGATGGATTCCTCTAGATTAAAGGGATGGATTCCTCTAGATTAAAGTGATGGATTCCTCTAGTTCAATGGGATGGATTCCTCTAGATTAAAGGGATGGATTCCTCTAGTTCAAAGGGATGGATTCCTCTAGATTAAAGGGATGGATTCCTCTAGATTAAAGGGATGGATTCCTCTAGTTCAAAGGGATGGATTCCTCTAGATTAAAGGGATGGGTTCCTCTAGATTAAAGGGATGGATTCCTCTAGATTAAAGGGATGGATTCCTCTAGTTCAAAGGGATGGATTCCTCTAGATTAAAGGGATGGATTCCTCTAGTTCAAAGGGATGGATTCCTCTAGATTAAAGGGATGGATTCCTCTAGATTAAAGGGATGGATTCCTCTAGTTCAAAGGGATGGGTTCCTCTAGATTAAAGGGATATATTCCTCTAGATTAAAGGGATGGATTCCTCTAGATTAAAGGGATGGGTTCCTCTAGATTAAAGGGATGGATTCCTCTAGATTAAAGGGATGGATTCCTCTAGTTCAAAGGGATGGATTCCTCTAGATTAAAGGGATGGATTCCTCTAGTTCAAAGGGATGGATTCCTCTAGATTAAAGGGATGGATTCCTCTAGATTAAAGGGATGGATTCCTCTGGATTAAATGGATGGATTCCTCTAGATTAAAGGGAAGGATTCCTCTAGATTAAAGGGATGGATTCCTCTAGTTCAAAGGGATGGATTCCTCTAGATTAAAGGGATGGATTCCTCTAGTTCAAAGGGATGGATTCCTCTAGATTAAAGGGATGGGTTCCTCTAGATTAAAGGGATGGATTCCTCTAGAGTAAAGGGATGGATTCCTCTAGATTAAAGGGATGGATTCCTCTAGATTAAAGGGATGGGTTCCTCTGGATTAAAGGGATGGATTCCTCTAGTTAAACTGGATGGATTCCTCTAGATTAAAGGGATGGATTCCTCTAGTTCAAAGGGATGGATTCCTCTAGTTCAAAGGGATGGGTTCCTCTAGATTAAAGGGATGGATTCCTCTAGTTCAAAGGGATGGATTCCTCTAGTTCAAAGTGATGGATTCCTCTAGTTCACAGGGATGGATTCCTCTAGATTAAAGGGATGGATTCCTCTAGATTAAAGGGATGGGGTCCTCTAGATTAAAGGGATGGATTCCTCTAGATTAAAGGGACGGTTTCCTCTAGTTCAAAGGGATGGATTCCACTAGTTCTTAGGGATGGATTCCTCTAGTTCAAAGGGATGGATTCCTCTAGATTAAAGGGATGGATTCCTCTAGATTAAAGGGATAGATTCCTCTAGATTAAAGGGATGGATTCCTTTAGATTAAAGGGATGGATTCCTCTAGTTCAAAGGGATGGATTCCTCTAGATTAAAGGGATGGATTCCTCTAGTTCAAAGGGATGGATTCCTCTAGATTAAAGGGATAGATTCCTCTAGATTAACTGGATGGATTCCTCTAGATTAAAGGGATGGATTCCTCTAGATTAAAGGGATGGATTCCTCTAGTTCAAAGGGATGGATTCCTCTAGATTAAAGGGATAGATTCCTCTAGATTAACTGGATGGATTCCTCTAGATTAAAGGGATGGGTTCCTCTAGATTAAAGGGATGGATTCCTCTAGTTCAAAGGGATGGATTCCACTAGTTCAAAGGGATGGATTCCTCTAGTTCAAAGGGATGGATTCCTCTAGATTAAAGGAATGGATTCCTCTAGATTAAAGGTTTGGATTCCTCTAGATTAAAGGGATGGATTACTCTAGATTAAAGGGATGGATTCCTCTAGTTCAAAGGGATGGGTTCCTCTAGATTAAAGGGATGGATTCCTCTAGTTTAAAGGGATGGATTCCTCTAGTTCAAAGGGATGGATTCCTCTAGATTAAAGGGATGGATTCCTCTAGATTAAAGGGATGGATTCCTCTAGTTCAAAGGGATGGATTCCTCTAGTTCAAAGGGATGGATTCCTCTAGATTAAAGGGATGGATTCCTCTAGTTTAAAGGGATGGATTCCTCTAGTTCAAAGGGATGGATTCCTCTAGTTCAAAGGGATGGGTTCCTCTAGATTAAAGGGATGGATTCCTCTAGTTAAAATGGATGGATTCCTCTAGATTAAAGGGATGGATTCCTCTAGTTCAAAGGGATGGATTCCTCTAGTTCAAAGGGATGGGTTCCTCTAGATTAAAGGGATGGATTCCTCCAGTTCAAAGGGATGGATTCCTCTAGTTCAAAGCGATGGATTCCTCTAGATTAAAGGGATGGATTCCTCTAGATTAAAGGGATGGGTTCCTCTAGATTAAAGGGATGGGTTCCTCTAGATTAAAGGGATGGATTCCTCCAGTTCAAAGGGATGGATTCCTCTAGTTCAAAGGGAAGGATTCCTCTAGATTAAAGGGATGGATTCCTCTAGTTCAAAGGGATGGATTCCTCTAGATTAAAGGGATGGATTCCTCTAGTTCAAAGGGATGGATTCCTCTAGTTCAAAGGGATGGATTCCTCTAGTTCAAAGGGATGGATTCCTCTAGATTAAAGGGATGGATTCCACTAGATTAAAGGGATGGATTCCTCTAGATTAAAGGGATGGGTTCCTCTAGATTAAAGGGATGGATTCCTCTAGATTAAAGGGATGGATTCCTCTAGATTAAAGGGATGGGTTCCTCTAGATTAAAGGGATGGATTCCTCTAGATTAAAGGGATGGATTCCTCTAGATTAAAGGGATGGATTCCTCTAGTTCAAAGGGATGGATTCCTCTAGATTAAAGGGATGGATTCCTCTAGATTAAAGGGATTGGTTCCTCTAGATTAAAGGGATGGATTCCTCTAGATTAAAGGGATGGATTCCTCTAGTTAAAATGGATGGATTGCACTAGTTCAAAGGGATGGATTCCTCTAGTTCAAAGGGATGGATTCCTCTAGATTAAAGGGATGGATTCCTCTAGATTAAAGGGATGGGTTCCTCTAGACTAAAGGGATGGATTGCTCTGGATTAAAGGGATGGATTCCTCTAGATTAAAGGGATGGATTCCCTCTAGATTAAAGGGATGGGTTCCTCTAGATTAAAGGGATGGATTCCTCTAGTTCAAAGGGATGGATTCCTCTAGATTAAAGGGATGGGTTCCTCTAGATTAAAGGGATGGGTTCCTCTAGATTAAAGGGATGGATTCCTCTAGATTAAAGGGATGGGTTCCTCTAGACTAAAGGGATGGATTGCTCTAGATTAAAGGGATGGATTCCTCTAGATTAAAGGGATGGATTCCTCTAGATTAAAGGGATGGATTCCTCTAGATTAAAGGGATGGATTCCTCTAGATTAAAGGGATGGATTCCTCTAGATTAAAGGGATGGATTCCTCGAGATTAAAATGATGGATTCCTCTAGTTCAAAGGGATGGATTCCTCTAGATTAAAGGGATGGATTCCTCTAGTTCAAAGGGATGGATTCCTCTAGATTAAAGGGATGGGTTCCTCTAGATTAAAGGGATGGATTCCTCTAGATTAAAGGGATGGATTCCTCTAGATTAAAGGGATGGATTCCACTAGTTCAAAGGGATGGATTCCTCTAGATTAAAGGGATGGTTTCCTCTAGATTAAAGGGATGGATTCCTCTAGATTAAAGGGATGGATTCCTCTAGTTCAAAGGGATGGATTCCTCTAGATTAAAGGGATGGGTTCCTCTAGATTAAAGTGATGGATTCCTCTAGTTCAAAGGGATGGATTCCTCTAGATTAAAGAGATGGATTCCTCTAGTTCAAAGGGATGGGTTCCTCTAGATTAAAGGGATGGATTCCTCTAGATTAAAGGGATGGATTCCTCTAGATTAAAGGGATGGGTTCCTCTAGATTAAAGGGATGGATTCCTCTAGATTAAAGGGATGGATTCCTCTAGTTCAAAGGGATGGATTCCTCTAGATTAAAGGGATGGATTCCTCTAGATTAAAGGGATGGGTTCCTCTAGTTCAAAGGGATGGATTCCTCTAGATTAAAGGGATGGATTCCTCTAGATTAAAGGGATGGGTTCCTCTAGATTAAAGGGATGGATTCCTCTAGATTAAAGGGATGGGTTCCTCTAGATTAAAGGGATGGATTCCTCTAGATTAAAGGGATGGATTCCTCTAGATTAAAGGGATGGATTCCTCTAGATTAAAGTGATGGATTCCTCTAGTTCAATGGGATGGATTCCTCTAGATTAAAGGGATGGATTCCTCTAGTTCAAAGGGATGGATTCCTCTAGATTAAAGGGATGGATTCCTCTAGATTAAAGGGATGGATTCCTCTAGTTCAAAGGGATGGATTCCTCTAGATTAAAGGGATGGGTTCCTCTAGATTAAAGGGATGGATTCCTCTAGATTAAAGGGATGGATTCCTCTAGTTCAAAGGGATGGATTCCTCTAGATTAAAGGGATGGATTCCTCTAGTTCAAAGGGATGGATTCCTCTAGATTAAAGGGATGGATTCCTCTAGATTAAAGGGATGGATTCCTCTAGTTCAAAGGGATGGGTTCCTCTAGATTAAAGGGATGGATTCCTCTAGATTAAAGGGATGGATTCCTCTAGATTAAAGGGATGGGTTCCTCTAGATTAAAGGGATGGATTCCTCTAGATTAAAGGGATGGATTCCTCTAGTTCAAAGGGATGGATTCCTCTAGATTAAAGGGATGGATTCCTCTAGTTCAAAGGGATGGATTCCTCTAGATTAAAGGGATGGATTCCTCTAGATTAAAGGGATGGATTCCTCTAGATTAAAGGGATGGATTCCTCTAGATTAAAGGGAAGGATTCCTCTAGATTAAAGGGATGGATTCCTCTAGTTCAAAGGGATGGATTCCTCTAGATTAAAGGGATGGATTCCTCTAGTTCAAAGGGATGGATTTCTCTAGATTAACGGGATGGGTTCCTCTAGATTAAAGGGATGGATTCCTCTAGAGTAAAGGGATGGATTCCTCTAGATTTAAGGGATGGATTCCTCTAGATTAAAGGGATGGGTTCCTCTGGATTAAAGGGATGGATTCCTCTAGTTAAACTGGATGGATTCCTCTAGATTAAAGGGATGGATTCCTCTAGTTCAAAGGGATGGATTCCTCTAGTTCAAAGGGATGGGTTCCTCTAGATTAAAGGGATGGATTCCTCTAGTTCAGAGGGATGGATTCCTCTAGTTCAAAGTGATGGATTCCTCTAGTTCAAAGGGATGGATTCCTCTAGATTAAAGGGATGGATTCCTCTAGATTAAAGGGATGGGGTCCTCTAGATTAAAGGGATGGATTCCTCTAGATTAAAGGGACGGTTTCCTCTAGTTCAAAGGGATGGATTCCACTAGTTCTTAGGGATGGATTCCTCTAGTTCAAAGGGATGGATTCCTCTAGATTAAAGGGATGGATTCCTCTAGATTAAAGGGATAGATTCCTCTAGATTAAAGGGATGGATTCCTTTAGATTAAAGGGATGGATTCCTCTAGTTCAAAGGGATGGATTCCTCTAGATTAAAGGGATGGATTCCTCTAGTTCAAAGGGATGGATTCCTCTAGATTAAAGGGATAGATTCCTCTAGATTAACTGGATGGATTCCTCTAGATTAAAGGGATGGGTTCCTCTAGATTAAAGGGATGGATTCCTCTAGTTCAAAGGGATGGATTCCTCTAGATTAAAGGGATAGATTCCTCTAGATTAACTGGATGGATTCCTCTAGATTAAAGGGATGGGTTCCTCTAGATTAAAGGGATGGATTCCTCTAGTTCAAAGGGATGGATTCCACTAGTTCAAAGGGATGGATTCCTCTAGTTCAAAGGGATGGATTCCTCTAGATTAAAGGAATGGATTCCTCTAGATTAAAGGGATGGATTCCTCTAGATTAAAGGAATGGATTCTTCTAGATTAAAGGGATGGATTCCTCTAGATTAAAGGGACGGTTTCCTCTAGTTCAAAGGGATGGATTCCACTAGTTCTTAGGGATGGATTCCTCTAGTTCAAAGGGATGGATTCCTCTAGATTAAAGGGATGGATTCCTCTAGATTAAAGGCTTAGATTCCTCTAGATTAAAGGGATGGTTTCCTCTAGTTCAAAGGGATGGATTCCACTAGTTCTTAGGGATGGATTCCTCTAGTTCAAAGGGATGGATTCCTCTAGATTAAAGGGATGGATTCCTCTAGATTAAAGGGATAGATTCCTCTAGATTAAAGGGATGGATTCCTTTAGATTAAAGGGATGGATTCCTCTAGTTCAAAGGGATGGATTCCTCTAGATTAAAGGGATGGATTCCTCTAGTTCAAAGGGATGGATTCCTCTAGATTAAAGGGATGGATTCCTCCAGATTAAAGGGATAGATTCCTCTAGATTAAAGGGATGGATTCCTTTAGATTAAAGGGATGGATTCCTCTAGTTCAAAGGGATGGATTCCTCTAGATTAAAGGGACGGATTCCTCTAGTTCAAAGGGATGGATTCCTCTAGTTCAAAGGGATGGGTTCCTCTAGATTAAAGGGATAGATTCCTCTAGATTAACGGGATGGATTCCTCTAGATTAAAGGGATGGGTTCCTCTAGATTAAAGGGATGGGTTCCTCTAGATTAAAGGGATGGGTTCCTCTAGTTCAAAGGGATGGATTCCTCTAGATTAAAGGGATGGATTCCTCTAGATTAAAGGAATGGATTCTTCTAGATTAAAGGGATGGATTCCTCTAGTTCAAAGTGATGGATTCCTCTAGCTCAAAGGGATGGATTCCTCTAGATTAAAGGGATGGATTCCTCTAGATTAAAGGGATGGGTTCCTCTAGATTAAAGGGATGGATTCCTCTAGATTAAAGGGATGGATTCCTCTAGTTAAAAGGGATGGATTCCTCTAGATTAAAGGGACGGATTCCTCTAGTTCAAAGGGATGGATTCCACTAGTTCAAAGGGATGGATTCCTCTAGTTCAAAGGGATGGATTCCTCTAGATTAAAGGGATAGATTCCTCTAGTTCAAAGGGATGGATTCCTCTAGATTAAAGGAATGGATTCCTCTAGATTAAAGGGATGGATTCCTCTAGATTAAAGGGATGGATTCCTCTAGATTAAAGGGATGGGTTCCTCTAGATTAAAGGGATGGGTTCCTCTAGTTCAAAGGGATGGATTCCTCTAGATTAAAGGGATGGATTCCTCTAGATTAAAGGGATGGGTTCCTCTAGTTCAAAGGGATGGATTCCTCTAGATTAAAGGAATGGATTCCTCTAGATTAAAGGGATGGATTCCTCTAGATTAAAGGGATGGATTCCTCTAGATTAAAGGGATGGATTCCTCTAGTTCAAAGGGATGGATTCCTCTAGATTAAAGGAATGGATTCTTCTAGATTAAAGGGATGGATTCCTCTAGATTAACGGGATGGATTCCTCTAGATTAAAGGGATGGATTCCTCTAGTTCAAAGGGATGGATTCCTCTAGATTAAAGGGATGGGGTCCTCTAGTTCAAAGGGATGGATTCCTCTGGATTAAAGGGATGGGTTCCTCTAGATTAACGGGATGGATTCCTCTAGTTCAAAGGGATGGATTCCTCTGGATTAAAGGGATGGGTTCCTCTAGATTAAAGGGATGGATTCCTCTAGATTAAAGGGATGGATTCCTCTAGTTCAAAGGGATGGATTCCTCTAGTTCAAAGTGATGGATTCCTCTAGTTCAAAGGGATGGATTCCTCTACATTAAAGGGATGGATTCCTCTAGATTAAAGGGATGGGGTCCTCTAGTTCAAAGGGATGGATTCCTCTCGATTAAAGGGATGGGTTCCTCTAGATTAACGGGATGGATTCCTCTAGTTCAAAGGGATGGATTCCTCTGGATTAAAGGGATGGGTTCCTCTAGATTAAAGGGATGGATTCCTCTAGATTAAAGGGATGGATTCCTCTAGTTCAAAGGGATGGATTCCTCTAGTTCAAAGGGATGGATTCCACTAGTTCAAAGGGATGGATTCCTCTAGTTCAAAGGGATGGATTCCTCTAGATTAAAGGAATGGATCCCTCTAGATTAAAGGGATGGATTGCTCTAGATTAAAGGGATGGATTCCTCTAGATTAAAGGGATGGATTCCTGTAGTTCAAAGGGATGGATTCCTCTAGATTAAAGCGATGGGGTCCTCTAGATTAAAGGGATGGATTCCTCTAGATTAAAGGGATGGATTCCTCTAGATTAAAGGGATGGATTCCTCTAGATTAAAGGGATGGATTCCTCTAGATTAAAGGGATGGATTCCTCTAGATTAAAGGGATGGATTCCTGTAGTTCAAAGGGATGGATTCCTCTAGATTAAAGCGATGGGGTCCTCTAGATTAAAGGGATGGGTTCCTCTAGATTAAAGGGATGGATTCCTCTAGATTAAAGGGATGGATTCCTCTAGATTAAAGGGATGGATTCCTGTAGTTCAAAGTGATGGATTCCTCTAGATTAAAGGGATGGATTCCTCTAGTTCAAAGGGATGGATTCCTCTAGTTCAAAGGGATGGATTCCTCTAGATTAAAGGGATGGATTCCACTAGTTCACAGGGATGGATTCCTCTAGTTCAAAGGGATGGATTCCTCTAGATTAAAGGGATGGATTCCTCTAGTTCAAAGGGATGGATTCCTCTAGTTCAAAGTGATGGATTCCTCTAGTTCAAAGGGATGCATTCCTCTGGATTAAAGGGATGGATTCCTCTAGATTAAACGGATGGATTCCTCTAGTTCAAAGGGATGGATTCCACTAGTTCAAAGGGATGGATTCCTCTAGTTCAAAGGGATGGATTCCTCTAGATTAAAGGAATGGATTCCTCTAGATTAAAGGGATGGATTCCTCTAGATTAAAGGGATGGATTCCTCTAGATTAAAGGGATGGATTCCTGTAGTTCAAAGGGATGGATTCCTCTAGATTAAAGCGATGGGGTCCTCTAGATTAAAGGGATGGATTCCTCTAGATTAAAGGGATGGATTCCTGTAGTTCAAAGGGATGGATTCCTCTAGATTAAAGCGATGGGGTCCTCTAGATTAAAGGGATGGATTCCTCTAGATTAAAGGGATGGATTCCACTAGTTCAAAGGGATGGGTTCCTCTAGTTCAAAGGGATGGATTCCTCTAGATTAAAGGGATGGATTCCTCTAGTTCAAAGGGATGGATTGCTCTAGTTCAAAGGGATGGATTTCTCTAGATTAAAGGGATGGATTCCTCTAGTTCAAAGCGATGGATTCCTCTAGATTAAAGGGATGGGTTCCTCTAGATTAAAGGAATGGATTCCTCTAGTTAAAATGGATGGATTCCACTAGGTCAATGGGATGGATTCCTCTAGTTCAAAGGGATGGATTCCTCTAGATTAAAAGGATGGATTCCTCTAGATTAACGGGATGGATTCCTCTAGATTAAAAGGATGGATTCCTCTAGATTAACGGGATGGATTCCTCTAGATTAATGGGATGGATTCCTCTAGATTAAAGGGATGGATTCCTCTAGATTAAAAGGATGGATTCCTCTAGATTAACGGGATGGATTCCTCTAGATTAATGGGATGGATTCCTCTAGATTAAAGGGATGGATTCCTCTAGATTAATGGGATGGATTCCTCTAGATTAAAGGGATGGATTCCTCTAGATTAAAGGGATGGTTTCCTCTAGAGTAAAGGGATGGATTCCTCTAGATTAAAGGGATGGATTCCTCTAGATTAAAGGAATGGATTCCTCTAGTTAAAATGGATGGATTCCACTAGTTCAATGGGATGGATTCCTCTAGTTCAAAGGGATGGATTCCTCTAGATTAAAGGGATGGATTCCTCTAGATTAAAGGGATGGATTCCTCTAGATTAAAGGGATGGGTTCCTTTAGATTAAAGGGATGGATTCCTCTAGATTAAAAGGATGGATTCCTCTAGATTAACGGGATGTATTCCTCTAGATTAAAGGGATGGATTCCTCTAGATTAAAGGGATGGATTCCTCTAGATTAAAGGGATGGATTCCTCTAGAGTAAAGGGATGGATTCCTCTAGATTAAAGTGATGGATTCCTCTAGTTCAAAGGGTTGGATTCCTCTAGATTAAAGGGATGGATTCCTCTAGATTAAAGGGATGGATTCCTCTAGATTAAAGGGATGGATTCCTCTAGTTCAAAGGGATGGATTCCTCTAGATTAAAGGGATGGGTTCCTCTAGATTAAAGAGATGGATTCCTCTAGATTAAAGGGATGGATTCCTCTAGTTCAAAGGGATGGATTCCTCTAGATTAAAGAGATGGATTCCTCTAGTTCAAAGGGATGGGTTCCTCTAGATTAAAGGGATGGATTCCTCTAGATTAAAGGGATGGATTCCTCTAGATTAAAGGGATCGATTCCTCTAGTTCAAAGGGATGGATTCCTCTAGATTAAAGGGATGGATTCCTCTAGATTAAAGGGATGGATTCCTCTAGTTCAAAGGGATGGATTCCTCTAGATTAAAGGGATGGGTTCCTCTAGATTAAAGGGATGGATTCCTCTAGATTAAAGGGATGGATTCCTCTAGTTCAAAGGGATGGATTCCTCTAGATTAAAGAGATGGATTCCTCTAGTTCAAAGGGATGGGTTCCTCTAGATTAAAGGGATGGATTCCTCTAGATTAAAGGGATGGATTCCTCTAGATTAAAGGGATGGGTTCCTCTAGATTAAAGGGATGGATTCCTCTAGATTAAAGGGATGGATTTCTCTAGATTAAAGGGATGGATTCCTCTAGATTAAAGTGATGGTTTCCTCTAGATTAAAGGGATGGATTCCTCTAGATTAAAGAAATGGATTCCTCTAGTTCAAAGGGATGGGTTCCTCTAGATTAAAGGGATCGATTCCTCTAGATTAAAGGGATGGATTCCTCTAGATTAAAGTGATGGATTCCTCTAGATTAAAGGGATGGGTTCCTCTAGATTAAAGGGATGGGTTCCTCTAGATTAAAGGGATCGATTCCTCTAGATTAAAGGGATGGGTTCCTCTAGATTAAAGGGATGGATTCCTCTAGATTAAAGGGATGGATTCCTCTAGATTAAAGGGATGGGTTCCTCTAGATTAAAGGGATCGATTCCTCTAGATTAAAGGGATGGGTTCCTCTAGTTCAAAGGGATGGATTCCTCTAGATTAAAGGGATGGATTCCTCTAGATTAAAGGGATGGGTTCCTCTAGTTCAAAGGGATGGATTCCTCTAGATTAAAGGGATGGATTCCTCTAGATTAAAGGGATGGATTCCTCTAGATTAAAGGGATGGATTCTTCTAGTTCAATGGGATGGGTTCCTCTAGTTCAAAGGGATGGATTCCTCTAGTTCAAAGGGATGGGTTCCTCTAGATTAAAGGGATGGATTCCTCTAGTTCAAAGGGATGGATTCCTCTAGATTAAAGGGATGGATTCCTCTAGTTCAAAGGGATGGATTCCTCTAGTTCAAAGGGATGGATTCCTCTAGATTAAAGGGATTGATTCCTCTAGTTCAAAGGGATGGATTCCTCTAGATTAAAGGGATGGGTTCCTCTAGATTGAAGGGATGGATTCCTCTAGATTAAAGGGATCGATTCCTCTAGTTCAAAGGGATGGATTCCTCTAGATTAAAGGGATGGGTTCCTCTAGATTAAAGGGATGGATTCCTCTAGATTTAAGGGATGAATTCCTCTCGTTCAAAGGGATGGATTCCTCCAGTTCAAAGGGATGGATTCCTCCAAATTAAAGGGATCGATTCCTCTAGTTCAAAGAGATGGATTCCTCTAGATTAAAGGGATGGGTTCCTCTAGATTAAAGGGATGGATTCCTCTAGATTAAAGGAATGGATTCCTCTTGATTAAAGGAATGGATTCCTCTAGATTAAAGGGATGGATTCCTCTAGATTAAAGGGATGGATTCCTCTAGTTCAAAGGGATGGGTTCCTTTAGATTAAAGGGATGGATTCCTCTAGATTAAATGGATGGATTCCTCTAGATTAAAGGAATGGATTCCTCTAGATTAAAGAGATGGATTCCTCTAGATGAAAGGGTTGGATTCCTCTAGATTAAAGGGATGGATTCCTCTCGTTCAAAGGGATGGGTTCCTCTAGATTAAAGTGATGGATTCCTCTAGATTAAAGGGATGGGTTCCTCTAGATTAAAGGGATGGGTTCCTCTAGATTAAAGGGATCGATTCCTCTAGATTAAAGGGATGGGTTCCTCTAGATTAAAGGGATGGATTCCTCTAGATTAAAGGGATGGGTTCCTCTAGTTCAAAGGGATGGATTCCTCTAGATTAAAGGGATGGATTCCTCTAGATTAAAGGGATGGATTCCTCTAGTTCAATGGGATGGGTTCCTCTAGTTCAAAGGGATGGATTCCTCTAGTTCAAAGGGATGGGTTCCTCTAGATTAAAGGGATGGATTCCTCTAGTTCAAAGGGATGGATTCCTCTAGTTCAAAGGGATGGATTCCTCTAGATTAAAGGGATCGATTCCTCTTGTTCAAAGGGATGGATTCCTCTAGATTAAAGGGATGGGTTCCTCTAGATTGAAGGGATGGATTCCTCTAGATTAAAGGGATCGATTCCTCTAGTTCAAAGGGATGGATTCCTCTAGATTAAAGGGATGGGTTCCTCTAGATTAAAGGGATGGATTCCTCTAGATTTAAGGGATGAATTCCTCTCGTTCAAAGGGATGGATTCCTCTAGTTCAAAGGGATGGATTCCTCCAAATTAAAGGGATCGATTCCTCTAGTTCAAAGAGATGGATTCCTCTAGATTAAAGGGATGGGTTCCTCTAGATTAAAGGGATGGATTCCTCTAGATTAAAGGAATGGATTCCTCTTGATTAAAGGAATGGATTCCTCTAGATTAAAGGGATGGATTCCTCTAGATTAAAGGGATGGATTCCTCTAGTTCAAAGGGATGGGTTCCTTTAGATTAAAGGGATGGATTCCTCTAGATTAAATGGATGGATTCCTCTAGATTAAAGGAATGGATTCCTCTAGATTAAAGGGATGGATTCCTCTAGATTAAAGGGATGGATTCCTCTCGTTCAAAGGGATGGGTTCCTCTAGATTAAAGAGATGGATTCCTCTAGATTAAAGGGATGGATTCCTCTAGATTAAAGAGATGGATTCCTCTGGATTAAAGGGATGGATTCCTCTAGATGAAAGGGTTGGATTCCTCTAGATTAAAGGGATGGATTCCTCTCGTTCAAAGGGATGGGTTCCTCTAGATTAAAGAGATGGATTCCTCTAGATTAAAGGGATGGATTCCTCTAGATTAAAGGGATGGATTCCTCTAGATTAATGGGATGGATTCCTCTAGATTAAAGAGATGGATTCCTCTAGTTCAAAGGGATGGATTCCTCTAGTTCAATGGGATGGGTTCCTCTAGTTAAAAGGAATGTGTTCCTCTAGTTCAAAGTTATGGATTCCTCTAGATTAAAGGGATGGATTCCTCTCGTTCAAAGGGATGGATACCTCTCGTTTAAAGAGATGGATTCCTCTAGTTCAAAGGGATGGGTTCCTCTATTTTGAAGGGACAAAGCTTCCGACAAAAGTGAGCTCTCTGCTAGCACCATAAAGTGCATCTTATGGTTGGTACTGAGCCACACAGAGGGCAGAAGGATCCCAGGGCCAATCCCTGCACTGAGCCACGACCTCAACTGGGGAGATGATGGGGGTGTTCCTCAACTGACTGCAGCATCCTCGGAATACAGGGGAGGGACAATGAACAAGCTCAGTGGTGATAGGTCAGTCGGGGCTCGGTGGGCAGCACTCTTCCTTCCAGAGACAGAAGGTTGTGGGTTTTAGCCCTGCTCTCAGAGTACTTGAGTACATAATCTAGCCTGACATCAACAGTGCTAGTGCCAGTACTGAGGGTGTGCTGCACTGTCAGACATGCCGTCTTTCAGATGAGATGTTAAACTGAGGCCCCTTCTGCCCGTGTCGGGTGGAAGGAAAAGATCCGATGGCCACTGACTTAACAAAACTACTCGGCACTTGGTCTAAGCGTTAAACAAAGCTTTAATCAACTGTTTTTTCAACATGGAGGTCTAGTTGTGTCCTTCACTAGTTCCTGTCAAAGAATGTCCTGAGCAAGAGGGCCCATGCCCGACTATTTATACTCTCCCTGGACAGCGCCACCAGCAGGCCACCCAGTATTATTTCATAAGTCATTTCCACCTGAATGACAAGATTCATGTCAGCCACTATTTCGAAGAGGAGCAGGGGGAGTTCTCCCCGGTGTCCTGGGGCCAATGTTTATCCCTCAATCAACATCACTAAAACAGATGATCTGGTCATTATCACATTGCTGTTTGTGGGAGCTTGCTGTGCGCAAATTGGTTGCCGCGTTTCTTACATTACAACACTTCTAAAAGTACTTCATTGGCTGCAAAGCGCTTCGGGACGTCCTGAGGTCGTGAAAGGCGCTATAGAAATGCAAGTCTTTCTTTTTCTCTGCGGATCAGGCTTACCTGGTCGAATAGCATGTCAATACTCATTGCTGTGGCTGGCGCACGAAGAATGACCACTCGGAGGGCAGCCAGTGCCTGTGGAACCTGTACCCCAGCAAGGATCAGGGTATTCGTGGTGGCAGAGGAGGGGGGCATGGAGGAGGGGAGAAGGTTTGGAAGGATAGGGAAGAGAATGTTGTGGGGACCATCACAGAGTTGTTTTCCTTCAATATCTCACATACGCTTTTGGAGATGTTGATTGGAATGGCTGCGGAGGGGGAAAGGGGCGGGGGGGGGGACTTGCATCTGTTTAACATGAAGGAACCACTCTTCCTGTCAGAATTAAGCAGACAATTCTCTGTACTGACTAGGGACAGCTCTGCATCGGCAACCACAGAATGGAAAGCCATCAATCTCGTGTGTGAGAGCGGGCGTGACGGAAATTGTATTTTGTTAAGAGATTCCGACAGACTTAAGCAAGGAACCCAGTCGCAGGCTCAGGGGTGTTTGAACATAAGAGTTTCCTTATGGAGAGGACAGGTCCAATGACTCCAAAAAAAATCTTTCTGACAGGACCCAACCCCATCTAAGCATTTAAGAACATAAGAAATAGGAGCAGGAGTCGGCCATTTGGCCCCTCGAGCCTGCTCCGCCATTTAATGAGATCATAGCTGATCTGATCTTGGGCTCAGCTCCATTTCCCTGCCCGCTCCCCATAACCCTTCACTCCCTTATTGTTCAAAAATCTGTCTATCGCCACCTTAAATATATTCAATGACCCAGCCTCCACAGCTCTCTGGGGCAGAGAATTCCACAGATTTACGACCCTCTGAGAGAAGAAATTCCTCCTCATCTCAGTTCTAAATGGGTGACCCTTTATTCTGAAACTGTGCCCCCGAGTTCTAGATTCCCCTATGAGGGGAAACATCTTCTCTGCATCTACCTTGTCGAGCCCCCTCAGTATCGTATATGTTTCAATAAGATCACCTCTCATTCTTCTAAACTCCAATGAGTATAGGCCCAACCTGCTCAACCTTTCCTCATAAGACAACCCCTTCATCTCCGGAATCAACCTCATGAACCTTCTCTGAACTGCCTCCAATGCAAGTATATCCTTCCTTAAATAAGGAGACCAAAACTGTACGCAGTACTCCAGGTGTGGTCTCACCAACACCCTGTAGAGTTGTAGCAGGACTTCCCTGCTTTTATACTCCATTCCCCCTTTGCAATAAAGGCTAACATTCCATTTGCCTTCCTGATTACTTTCTGTACCTGCATGCTAACTTTTTGTGTTTCATGTACAAGGACCCCCAGGTCCCTCTGTACCGCAGCATTTATATAGCAGCTTTCACGACCCTCAGGCTGCCTAGGCCCAAAGCACTGAAATTCCCTCCCTAAACCTCTCCGCCTCTCTACCTCTCTTTCCTCCTTTATTATCCATGCCTTTGTTACCTCTAAACTTGACTATTCCAATGCACATCTGGCTGGCCTCCCACATTCTACCCCACGTATACTTGAGGTCATCCAAAACTCGGCTGCCCCGTGTCCTAACTCGCACCAAGTCCCGTTCGCCCATCGCCCCCTGTGCTCGCTGACCTACATTGGCTCCTGTTTAAGCAGCGCCTCGATTTCAAAATTCTCATCCTTGTTTTCAAATCACTCCTTGACCTCGCCCCCCCGCCACCTCTGTAATCTCCTCCAGCCCCACAAACCCTCCGAGATATCTGTGCTCCTCTAATTCTGCCCTCCTGAGCATCCCTGATTATAATTGCTCAACCATTGGTGGCTGTGCCTTCTGTTGCCTAGGCCCGATGAAGGAACCAAATGTAATATTTCCAAGTTTGCTGACGACACAAAACTAGGTGGGATTGTGAATTGTGAGGAGGATGCAAAGAGGCTTCAAGGTGATTTAGACAAGTTGAGTGAGTGGGCAAATACATGGCAGATGCAGTATAACGTGGATAAATGTGAAGTTATCCACTTCGGTAGGAAAATCAGAAAGGCAGAGTATTATTTAAATGGTGATAGATTGGGAAATGTTGATGTACAAAGGGACCTGGGTGTCCTTGTACACCAGTCACTGAAAGCAAACATGCAGGTGCAGCAAACAGTTAGGAAGGCCAACGGTATGTTGGCCTTCATTGCAAGAGGATTTGAGGACAGGAGCAAGGATGTCTTACTACAGTTATACAGGGCCTTGGTGAGACCACACCTGGAGTACTGTGTGCAGTTTTGGTCTCCATACCTAAGAAAGGATATACTTGCCATAGAGGGAGTGCAGCGAAGGTTCACCAGACTGATTACTGGGATGGCAGCACTGTCGTATGAGGAGAGATTGGGTCGACTAGGCCTGTATTCACTAGAATTTAGAAGAATGAGAGGGGATCTCATTGAAACGTATAAAATTCTGACAGGGCTAGACAGACTGGATGCAGGGAGGATGTTTCCCCTGGCTGGGGGGGGTCTAGAACGAGGGGTCACAGTCTCAGGATACGGGGTAGGACATTTAGGACTGAGATGAGGAGAAATTTCTTCACTCAAGGGTGGTGAACCTGTGGAATTCTCTACCACAGAAGGCTGTGGAGGCCAAGTCACGGAATACATTTAAGAAGGAGACAGATAGATTTCTAAACACAAAAGGCATCAAGGGGTATGGGGAGAGAGCAGGAATATGGTATTGAGATAGAGGATCAGCCATGATCATATTGAATGGCGGCGCAGGCTCGAAGGGCCGAATGGCCTACTCCTGCTCCTATTTTTCTATGTTTCCATGTTTCTAAGCTCTGGAATTCCCTGCCTAAACCTTTCCGCCTCTCTAGCTCTCTTTCCTCCATTAAGACGCTCCTTAAAACCTACCTCTTTGACCATCTTTTGGTCACCTGCCCTAATATCTCCATTTATGGTCAAATTTTAGTTTTATGAAGCACCTTGGGCCGTTTTACTACGTTAAAGGCGCTATAGAAATGCAAGTTGTTGTTGTCCCAAAGCGCTTTACAGCCAATGAAGTACTGTTGCAGCGTCGTCACTGTTGTAATGTAGGAAACGCGGCAGCTAGCTTGTGTGTCAGCCGTGGCTCAGTGGGTAGCACCCTCTAGGTGGGAGGAGCTAGGGAGTGAGCAGGTGCTGCTGGATGCTGGATTACTGCAGGGAGTTGGGGTGAGTTTGTAAAAAGTTGGTGGTGGTTTTTTTTTCAGGTTTTAGGGCCTTTTTGGTCCAGAGTGCCGGGCCCCTCAGAGAACAGTGTTCCCAGGATGAATTTAATCAGGGGAGAAAATGTTGGGGGAAGGGAGAATAAAAAGCCCCAAAGATTTGGGCCGGGACCGCAGGAGATTTGGAAAAGAAAACACGGTGGTGGTTCAGTGCGAGGATAAGGAGATACGAGCTCGGGATATTATCCAGGCGGTACATGAGGACTGCGGTGAGGGAAACTGCTTTACCTGCCGACCAAAGCCGAATGTTGGGTTCGAGGTGACGGTCAGTGGCCGAGAGGAGGTGGAAAGACTTTTACTGAGTTTGAAGGTTGGAGATAAGTTCTTGGAGGTATCTCTGCTCTATTCGGAAGAGGTGGTGGTCTCATTCTTAAACCTGCCGGTTTATATTGAGGACAAGGTGCTAATCAAAAAGTTGGAGTTGTGGGACATTAAAATTTGCTCGGCAATAAAGAGGAGATACTATCCAGGAACGCGGGTAGCAGATGGAACCCGTTATGTAAAGGTGCAGTTCCCAGAGGGGGTGAAGTCATTGCCATATAGCATGAAATTCGAGACAATGGAAGGATACTGCATGATAACCAGGTGAAGGTTTGTTATTATTGTCTTGGACACGACCATCTTGTTAGAAGCTGTCCAGACTTGTACTGTTATAACTGTGGCGGGTCTGGACGCATCTCTCGGAGCTGCAAGGCGGAGAGCTGTGGGCTGTGTCACAAAGGCCCCACCCACTGTGAGTGTGAGGTAGAAGGAAGCCCCTTGAGTGACGAGGAGATGGGAGAAGGAGAAGGAGCAGGAGGTGTGAGTGGAGCAGCTGGAGGAGCGGAGCAGGCGGAGGGCACAGCTGGTGAATGGAAGGAGAAAAGAGCGCAGGAAGAGGCAGAAAATTGTGGAGCAGAGAACAGGATGGAGATGGTGGAAAACACACCAAGTACAGTGGAAAAGGACAAAGACAGCAGAGGGCAGCACGGGTCGAGGGCAGAGTCGAGCCATAATATGGTTCGGCTCTCCCTAAAGAATCTGGTGTCTGCGGGGGGAGAGGAGGCGGGAGCGGGGTGCGGGGTAATTGTAAGTACTCCAAAGAAAGACGGGGAGTCGGACATCTCGGGGAACATGAGGGGGCAAGACAAGGAGAGGGTGCAAGAGGCGGGAGCCTTAAAGGGGCAGCAGGACGGGAGAGGGGAGACAAAGACACCAGAAGGGAGCAATATTGGTGCGCCATTGTCCCAGAGAGAGAAGGATCAGGGAGCAATGGTCAGCAGTGGAGATGAGGCCGAAGGGAGTGGCACTGTTGGAGAAACCGTGATAGCAGGAAGACTCGCTAAGGGAGATTATGTATCTGACAGGGAGCAGGGACGGAAGGTCACAGAAGAGCTCGAGAGTGAGGAGTCAGAGGGGGACAGAGACATGGAAGTGCGGGGGTGGGGTGGCAGCGTGTGGAAAGGGAAAGGATAGTGAGGGGCAGAAGGAGGGAGAAGGGGCAGCTCCTCGGCCCAAAGCTAATGTAAGGAAGAGGCTGAAACTGCAGGGAAGGTTCAAACAGGAGGTGAAAAAGAGCCGGAGGCTGCAGGAGAAAGCAACAGCTGCCCGAAAAGTTGGGAAGGAGCATGAGAGGAGGGAAGGGCCAGAGATTAAATGATGGGGGGATTATCAGGCATACTTCCCTTATTCGGAGCCATGATTACATTGGTCTCGATTAATGTGAACGGACTGAGGGGTGAGAAGAAATTGCAGCAGTTGTTGCAGTGTTTTAAAGGCACGGACTTGTTGTGTCTACAAGAAACCTTTTGGGATGAGGATATCCTAGAAAGAGTTCGGAAGGTTTGGAAGGGAGAGGTCTTTGCAAGTTGTGCAAACAATAACCGTAGAGGGGTGGCTGTTTTGGTGAGTCCGTCCATAAAAGAGAACGTTGCCTTGGTGGACAAGGACACTGAGGGGAGATTTTTACGGCTAAGGGCAAAAATGGAGGAATTTAATTGCGATCTCTTTAATGGCCCAGAAATTCGCCTCTCCGGCTTGCCGCGGGGGTAAGGATTGCGCGCGCACTTACCTACCGCGTCTGCCGTTCTGCTTCTGGCCCACGGGGACTTCAGCTCCTGGGCCTGCCCCAACTGCCGGCGCGCAGTGCTTGTGTATCCCAGGGGCGTAGTTAGTGCGATGCGTCCCCTGGGATCACGTGGGCTATGGAGAGCCAATGGCAGCAGACCATCTTTCATTCATAGATTTGACAGGAAGACCTGACAAATCTATGAATTGAAATCGGCCCCAAAACAACACCTAAACTTCAAATAAATTTAAAAAAAAAATCACATTTTTAAAATAACTATAAGTTAAATAAATTAACTACTTTAAACAAAAATTAAAATTTTTGAAAAAATTAAAATACTTTTTAACAGTGCTAAAAATAAACTTACCTTTCTTTAAAGTATGTAAAAAAGATAAATCTGTTGAAAAATTTTTTAAATTGTAATTAATTAACCACTTACCTTGTTGAAAACGGGTCTTGCGCCTCCTTTTTCAAAGCGCAGCTTCTTCAATACTTACCCTCCCGGAGAAACCTGAAAAAAACCCTAAGTGTGCTGCGTGCGCGCAGCCTCTACCGCGCACGCAGTTCACCTAGGAACCGCCCCCTTCACCAGACCGGAAGTTCCGGTTTCCCGCGCATGCGCAGTGCATGCAGGAAACCGGCACTTCAGGAGGCCTTACGGGTGAGTACAAAGCGCGTACTCACCCGACAACAGCCGAATTTTTGGCCCAATATCTATGCATCGAACGATCATAGCAAGCGTCGCGAGCTTTTTTAAGTGGTTATTCACTGAAGTGGCAGAGGTGGAAAACCCTTGTATTTTAATGCATTCAAATTAAACTTCAGGTTTTGATGTTAATATGTGGTGGAGGAATGGCTGTGCACAGCAGCGGAATGGATTTGTATGATACAATGGAATGATCACCATGTTGTAAATGTTTTTAATGTTTAATAAATTTTTAAAAAGTGGGTCGCACTCTTCACCTTCTATGTCAGAAGGTTGTGGGTTCAAGTCCCACTCCAGAGACTCAACTGTTTCCTTCTTCTTAGGCAGTCCCTCGGAGCCGAGGGTGACTTGCTTTCACATTAAAAATGAGTTCTCAGGTGACTGATGAGTCCAATGCGGGACCTACAGTCTCTGTCACAGGTGGGGCAGACGGTGGTTGAAGGGGCGGGTGGGTGGGGTGCTTGGGTTGACGTGCGCTCCTTCCACTTGCTCCCGGCGAAGAGACTCGAGGTGTTCACCGCCTTCCCGGATGCTTCTCCTCCACTTTGTGCGGTCTTGGGCCAGGGATTCCCAGGTGTCGGTGAGGATGTTGCACTTTTTCAAGGCGGCTTTGAGGGTGTCCTTGAAGTGTTTCCTCTGCCCACCTGGGGCTCTCTTGCCGTGCCGGAGCTCCGAGTAGAGCGCTTGTTTTGGGAGTCTCGTATCGGGCATGCGGACGATGTGACCCGTCCATCGGAGCTGATCGAGCGTGGTCAAAGCTTCGATGCTGGGGATGTTGGCCTGAGCGAGAACACTGACGTTGGTGCGCCTATCCTGCCAATGGATTTGCAGGATCTTGCGGAGGCAGCGTTGGTGGTACCTCTCCAGTGCTTTGAGGTGCCTGCTGTACATGTTTCCTACATTACAACAATGGCTATTCTTTAGAAAGTACTGCATTGGCTGAAATGTGCTTTGGGTTGTTGTGAATGGTGTTAGTTATATAACTGCAAGTCCTTCATTCACAGCAAGCTCCCACACAATGTGATAATGACCAGATTGTCTGCTCTTTTTAAGTGGATGTTGGTTGAGGGATAAATATTGACCCCAAGACACCGGGGAGAACTTCCCCTGCTTTTCTTCTGGTGGTGCCCATGGGATCTCTTGCGTCCAGCCGCGAGGGCAGACGGGGCTATATAAATGCAAGAAGAAAATACTGCAGATGCTGGAAATCTGAAATAAAAACGGAAAATGTTGGAGAAACTCAGCAGGCCAGGCAGCATCTGTGAAGAGAGAAACAGAGTTAACGTTTCAGGTCGATGACCCTTCGTCAGAACTGGAAAAAAGCAGGAAATGGAACAGAATTTTAAGCAAGTGTAGGGGCTGGGAAAGGGGGGAGGGGATGAAAGAACAAAAGGGAAGGTCTGTGATAGGATAGAAGGTGGAAGAGGTTAAGAGACATTAAGAGATATTCGAGGCAAGAGGAGGTGGTAATGGGACAGGTTAAGAAACAAAGAATGGCTCTAGATGAAGTGTAAATTGCGCTGGCAGAATGAAAGACAGCTGCCATGTGGGAGAGAAGAAAAAAAGACACAGACAAAGAGTGTGGATAAAAAATATATATATATATGATAGGGGCCGAGGTTATGATCTGAAATTGTTGAACTCTATGTTGAGTCCAGAAGGCTGTAAAGTGCCTAATCGAAAGATAAGGTGCTGTTCCTCGCTATATAAATGCAAGTTACAGATGGTTTCTCGAGCACCAGGCAGCCCCCAATCTCCTGCAGAAGTGCCTCCACTTGAAGCAACTTTCCATATAATAGAGCGAGTGACATCAATGATCCCTGTAAGTGCCTCTTTCTCTCTTGAGATATAGTTGAAGGAAATGCAGCACTTCAGATGATTCACAGCCGCCCTAACTATTGATATGGTAACGCTGGGAAGATTAAAAGCCTTCGAGACTCAGCCACAGGTGTTGCCAGCCTATGAGAGCAGGACGTGAGGCTGCCTTCAATTATATTCATATATGCTAATGTCTGTGGCTCCACGTTGCAATGTTATTCTCCTCAATCAAGGCCGGCAGTCATTAGAATCAATGCTCTCCAAAAACATCCTTGGGATTTTTGCCAGGGTGGAATTAAACGATCGTTTCTGCGGAGCCAGAGTGTCTGGGAGCTGCATCCACAATTGGGTAGGCCGAGGACTGGCCTGAACTAATGAGCGCTTCGCTTAACGAGCCCGAGCCTCGTTAGCAGCAGGACACAGCGGGGAGGTCCAGGGACATCTTTCATTCAGTACTCTCTCTGAAGGTCCTGCCACCTCCCCTCCCCCGCCCCCCACCCAACCCTACCCCCTCATTCCGTCTTTCGGACGAGACGTTAAACCGAGGTCCCCCGTCTGCCCTCTCTCAGGTGGACGTAAAAGGTCCCGCGGCCACTACTTTCGAAGAGGAGCAGGGGGGGGGGAGTTCTCCCCGGTGTCCTGGGGCCAATATTTATCCCTCAACCAACATCACTAGAAACAGATGATCTGGTCATTTATCGCATTGCTGTTTGTGGGAGCTTGCTGTGCGCAAATTGACTGCCGCTTCAAAAAGTACTTAATTGGCGGTCGAGCACTTTGGAATGTTTCTGAGGCAGGTTAAGTTGCGACATAGAGTCATAACGGCACAGAAGGAGGCCATTCGGCCCATCGAGTCCGTGCCGGCTCTCTGTAGAGCAATCCAGTCAGTCCCATTCCCCCGCTCTATCCCTGTAGCCCTGCAAGTTTATTTCCCTCAAGTGCCTATCCAGTCGCCCCTTGAAAACATTGAGGGGCAAAAATTGAGTCGCGCCCCCTTTAAGGCCCCCGCGGCCGAAATTGAGTGGTAGCGCCCCAAGAGGGAAGTGGGGTGCTACTGGAAGCGCCCCGCCTCCCTCTTGGGGTGCTGCGAGGGAATATCGTGGCGCTACGTGCCGCAGCGCAGCGCGACCCGGGGCCCAGCTGGGCCCCCGGGGATCGGGAGTGCCGGCAAAAGAGTCCGGCACTCAAGAGAAGTGCCGGGCTCACGGAGCGCAGCTGGCACTCCACGGGGGGAGGGGGCTGCTCAGGAAACCGGGGTGGGAGCAGAGGCAGGTGCTGGCAGGCGGCCAGCAACAAAAATGGCCGCCCGGCACCTCCCCTTTAAACAGCGCCATCCCGGCCGCAGGTAGGCCCCCCTGACCCCGTTGGACATAGCGTCCGGCGGTAAGTCAGGGGCGCTCCCGAAATCGCGGCCGAGGCGTGAATGGGGCGCTGCGCACGGTGATGACGTCATCGCCGGTGGCGCAGCGCCGCGGGTGCGAACGGTTACCGCTACCGCTAACCTCCTGCTGAATTTCGCGGGAGGTGTTGGCGGCGCCACGCCCGGGCACTAGTTGCTTTGCGTCCCATTAGCGGGCGCTAACGGGAGGCGCAAAGCAACCCAATATTTCCCCCATAGAGTCATAACGGCACAGAAGGAGGCCATTCGGCCCATCGAGTCCGTGCCGGCTCTCTGTAGAGCAATCCAGTCAGTCCCATTCCCCCGCTCTATCCCTGTAGCCCTGCAAGTTTATTTCCCTCAAGTGCCTATCCAGTCTCCCCTTGAAAACATTGAGTGTCTCCGCTTCCACCACTTCTGTCGGCAGCGAGTTCCAGGTCCTCACCACTCGCTGTGTTAAAAAGTTTTCCCTCACATCCCCCTGTATCTCTTGCCCAAAACCTTAAATCTGTGTCCCCTAGTCCTTGTACCATCAACTAGTGGGAACAGTCTTTCCCCGTCTAGCCTATCCAAACCCGTCATAATCCTGTACACTTCTATCAAATCACCCCGCAACCTCCTTTGCTCTAATGAAAACAAATCCAGCTTCGCCAACCTGTCCTTGTAGCTAAGATCCCCCATCCCCGGAACCATTCTGGTAAATCTCCTCTGCACCCTCTCAAGGACCTTCACATATTTCCTAAAGTGTGGTGACCAGAACTGCAGTCCTTGTTAAAATAATGTCCAGTTTATGCTTGCATTATATATTTCAATTAAAAAGGAAAAGAAGGAACTTGCATTTCTATAGCGCCTTTCACGACCTCAGGATGTCCCAAACGCAGTGAAGATACTTTTGGAGTGCAGTCACTGTTGTAATGTAGGAAACGCAGCAACCAATTTGCGCACAGCAAGATCCCACAGACAGCAATGAGATAATGACCAGATCATCAGTTTTTCAGTGATGCCCCTTGCTCTTCTTCAACCTACTGGCTGCAGGATCATTTACATAAGAACATAATGGCCCAGAAATTGATCTCGCTCTGTTCCCGCGGGGGTAAGCCTTCCCCGCGATCTCTCACCTCGCTTGTGCTTTTTCAGATCCAGCTCGCACGAACTTGATGTTCTAGAGATCAGCCGGGCAGTGCTTGCGTATCCCACCGGCGTAGTGAATTCGTGCGAGCTGTGGGATCACGTGACTCAGTTAGAGCCAATGGCAGCACACCATCTTCCATTCATAAGTTTCACAGCATGGCTGTGAACTCTATGAATCTTACACCCCCCCAAAATAACAGCTAAACCTCAATTAAATTTAAAAAAAACCATCACATTAATAAAATAAGTATAGTTAAATAAATTAACCATTTTAAATAAAAAATTAAATTTTTGAAAAAATTTAAAATCTTTTAAAAAGTTATAAAAATAAACTTACCTGTCTTTAAAGTCTCTAAAAAAGATATACCTGTAAAAAAAAATTTAAAAAAATACTTAATTCACTACTTACCTTGTTAAAAGTGGGTCTTACTCCTCCTTTTTACATTTCTAAAATCTTCAGTACTTACCTGCGCGTCCAAAGCATGAAGTGCACAGCGTGCGCGCAGCCTGTAGCGCGCACGCGATGCACCGAGGAACCGCCCCCTTTTCAAAAGAGCAATTGCCGGTTTTCAGCGCATGCGCAGGGCATGCAGAAAACCGGCAATTGCAGAGGGAATACGCGAGAGTACGCAGTGCGTACTCTCGCACACCGGGATCAATTTCTGGGCCAATAACATAAGACGTAGGAGCAGGGGTAGGCCATTCGATTCGGCCCCTCGAGCCTGCTCCGCCATTCAATGAGATCATGGCTGATCTGATCTTGGCCTCAACACCACTTTCCCGCTCTCTCCCCATACCCCTTGACTCCCCTGTTTTTCAAAAATCTGTCGATCTCCACCTTGAATATATTCAATGACCCAGCCTCCACAGCTCTCTGGGGTAGAGAATTCCAAAGATTCCCGACCCTCTGAGAGAAGAAATTCCTCCTCATCTCCCTCTTAAATGGGCGACCCCTTATTCTGAAACTATGTCCCCTAGTTCTAGATTCCCTCTCTCAGCATCTACTCTGTCCAGCCCCCTCGGTATCTTATATGTTTCAATAAGATCACCTCTCATTCTTTTAAACTCCAGTGAGTATAGGCCCAACCTGCTCAACCTTTCCTCATAAGTCAAACCCCTCATCTCAGGAATCAACCGAGTGAACCTTCTCTGAACTGCCTCCAATGCAAGTATATCCTTCCTTAAATAAGGAGACCAAAACTGCACGCAGTACTCAAGGTGTGGTCTCACCAATACCCTGTACAGTTGTAGCAAGACTTCCCTACTTTTATACTCCAGCCCCTTTGCAATAATATTTGCCTTCCTAATTACTTGCTGTACCTGCACGCTACCTTTTTGTGTTTCATGTACGAGGACCCCCAGATCCCTCTGTACCGCAGCATTCTGTAGTCTCTCTCCTTTTAAATAATAATTTGCTTTTTTATTTTTCCTACCAAAGTGGATAACCTCACATTTTCCCACATAATACTCCATCTGCCAAATCTTTGCCCACTCACTTAGCATATCTATATCCCTTTGCAGACTCTTTGGGCTCGATTTTGCCAGGCCCGAGGAGGTGGGAATAGAGGCTTGTGGGGTGTTAAAATCGCAAAAGATGGCGGCGGGCCCCATCCCGCCTCCGAGTAATTTTCCCAAATGCGTGGTTTCTGATCCCGTCTCCGTCCCGCCTCCAAGAGGCGGGATAGGCCCTTAAGGCCCTTAACAACCACTTAATTGCCTCCATAATCCCATTTTGAGAGGCCTTTCTGATTTTAACACTTTTCCGACGTGATGCACGCCTCCTCTGAAACACGAGGGTGAAGCCTAGCGGTAGCACACTTGGATTGCTGACTATCAGCTGCAGCTCCACCATTAGAAAGGAGATTTGAACAATCATCATTCTGGGTGGTGGTGATAAAAAAAAAAAATCTGGGAGCAGACTTCGGTCTCCTGCTGCTCATTTTGCCTCCAGGTCCCTCTCACAGCAAAGGCCAAAAGGTTGGCAGTCTTTGCAGACCTTAAATGCAGCAGCAATGATGACATCATCAGAGGCGACTTTCAGACTGAAAACACTAATTGGGTCATGGGTTCCCACGTGCTGGAACTCAATTGCCCAATTAGGGGAAAATCACAGAATTCTCCCACATCCAATTGGAGTCGGGGGGCTAACACGAAAAGCGGATGACACGACCCCAGCCCGCCCCAAGGACAAAATCGAGCCCTTTGTGTCCTCCTCACAACTTGCTTTCCCACCTATCTTTGTATCATCAGCAAACTTGGCTACAGTACACTCGGTCCCTTCATCCAAGTCATTAATGCAGATTGTAAATAGTTGGGGCCCCAGCACTGATCCCTGCGGCACCCCACTAGTTACAGTTTGCCAACCTGAAAATGACCCATTTACCCCATAGAAACATAGAAACATAGAAGATAGGAGCAGGAGTAGGCCATTCAGCCCCTCTAGCCTGCTCCGCCATTCAATGAGATCATGGCTGATCATCCAAACTCAGTACCCTGTCCCTGCCTTCTCCCCATATCCCTTGATCCCTTTAGCTTTCAGAAATATATCCAACTCCTTCTTGAATATATTTAATGAATTGGCCTCAACGGCCTTCTGTGGTAGAGAATTCCACAGGTTCACCACTCTCTGGGTGAAGAAATTTCTCCTCATCTCAGTCCTAAATGGCTTACCCCTTATCCTTAGACTGTGACCCCTGGTTCTGGACTCCCCGGCCATCAGGAACATCCTTCCTGCATCTAGTCTGTCTAGTCCTGTTAGAATTTTATAAGTTTCAATCCCGACTCTCTGTTTTCCGCCAACTGAGAGGGCAGACGGTGACGCGGTTTAATGTTCCATCCGAAAGACGCCACCTCCGGCAGCGCCCCCTCGAGCACTGGCACTGGGGAACGCCGGCCTGGACTTTGCGCTCACTTCTCTGGAGTGGGGCTCGAACCCACGACCTTCTGCGGCAGAAGCGAGAGTGCTGCTCACCGAACCATGGCTGGCAGCTAAAATCAGGGGGCCCGGCATCTAACTTCCTTCTCCTGGCGGTTGTCTTTTCGACTTAGAGACACTGGTACCCTGGAATCTGATTTGGGAGAATGCTATGAAAGCGGCGTTAATTGTACGGGAGTCCCAACCACGGTTGAACTTGTGGCGAGGGTTCCCACCTCAGGTTGGACGAATCCCTGGAGGTTTCATCGCCTGACCTCTCACCTTCAACATCCCCGCCCCCACGCTCCCGCCATTGGTCGCCCGACGCGTCCATCCTCACGGCCAATTGGACAGCGAACTGGCTCTTCGCTGAGTCAGTCAACCGATTGGCTGATCCTTGGCTCGAAGTCGAACGGCTCCTTTTTACCGATATTTTTATAACTGCTAAATAAAAGTTGTTGTTAGAAAACTTGAAAGAACACCTAGGGCCGGATTTTCCGATCGGAGGCTTCCTGCCTGCGGAGGCCTCCGATCTGGAAAAAAATCTACGAACTTACCTGCTGGCTCCGTAGGTCCCGACAGTTCCGATCCTGGGCCTCTCCTGGTCCGCGCGGGCAGAGGCCCAGGTATCCCAGGAGCACAGGCGGTTCGCAAGCGTCCCTGAGATCACGTGGGCCATGGGGAACCAATCAAAGAAGGGAATCTCCCTTCACACTTTTGACAGGTCTCTCAGCGTTGACCTGTCAAAAGTATGAATGGGGATCATTCAAAAAACACACTCAAATATTAAATAATTTTAAAAAATCAGGTATTTCAAATTACGGGGCGCTCTTCTTAGATTGGTGCTCAAGCAGTGTAGAGGGAGCTTTACTCTGTATCTAACCCATGCTGTTCCTGCCCTGGGAGTGTTTGATGGGACAGTGTAGAGGGAGCTTTACTCTGTATCTAACCCATGCTGTACCTGCCCTGGGAGAGTTTGATGGGACAGTGTAGAGGGAGCTTTACTCTGTATCTAACCCGTGCTGTACCTGCCCTGGGAGTGTTTGATGGGACAGTGTAGCGGGAGCTTTACTCAGTATCTAACCCGTGCTGTACCTGCCCTGGGAGTGTTTGATGGGACAGTGTAGCAGGAGCTTTAATCTGTATCTAACCCATGCTGTACCTGCCCTGGGAGTGTTTGATGGGACAGTGTAGAGGGAGCTTTACTCTGTATCTAACCCGTGCTGTACCTGCCCTGGGAGTGTTTGATGGGACAGTGTAGCGGGAGCTTTACTCTGTATCTAACCCGTGCTGTACCTGCCCTGGGAGTGTTTGATGGGACAGTGTAGAGGGAGCTTTACTCTGTATCTAACCCCGTGCTGCACCTGCCCTGGGAGTGTTTGATGGGACAGTGTAGAGGGAACTTTACTCTGTATCTAACTCCATGCTGTACCTGCCCTGGGAGTGTTTGATGGGACAGTGTAGCAGGAGCTTTAATCTGTATCTAACCCTTGCTGTACCTGCCCTGGGAGTGTTTGATGGGACAGTGTAGAGGGAGCTTTACTCTGTCTAACCCGTACTGTACCTGCCCTCGGAGTGTTTGATGAGACAGTGTAGACGGAGCTTTACTCTGTATCTAACCCGTGCTGTACCTGCCCTGGGAGTGTTTGATGGGACAGTGTAGAGGGAGCTTTACTCTGTATCTAACCCCATGCTGTACCTGCCCTGGGAGTGTTTGATGGGACAGTGTAGAGGGAGCTTTACTCTGTATCTAACCCGTGCTGTACCTACCCTGTGAGTGTTTGATGGGACAGTGTAGAGGGAGCTTTACTCTGTATCTAACCCGTGCTGTACCTGCCCTGGGAGTGTTTGATGGGACAGTGTATCGGGAGCTTTACTCTGTATCTAACCGGAGCTGTACCTGCCCTGGGAGTGTTTGGTGGGACAGTGTAGACGGAGCTTTACTCTGTATCTAACCCGAGCTGTACCTGCCCTGGGAGTGTTTGATGGGACAGTGTAGAGGTAGATTTACTCTATATCTTACCCAGTGCTGTACCTGACCTGGGAGTGTTTGATGGGACAGTGCAGAGGGAGCTTTACTCTGTATCTATCCCGAGTTGTACCTGCCCTGAGAGTGTTTGATGGGACAGTGTAGAGGGAGCTTTACTCTGTATCTAACCCGTGCTGTACCTGTCCTGGGAGTGTTTGATGGGACAGTGTAGAGGGAGCTTTACTCTGTATCTAACCGGTGCTGTACCTGCCCTGGGTGTGTTTGACGGGACAGTGCAGAGGGAGCTTTACTCTGTATCTAACCCGCACTATACCTGCCCTGGGAGTATTTAATGGGACAGTGCAGAGGGAGCTTTACTCTTTATCTAACCCGTGCTGTACCTGCCCTGGGAGTGTTTGATGGGGCAGTGTAGAGGGAGCTTTACTCTGTATCTAACCCGTGCTGTACCTGCCCTGGGAGTGTTTGATGATATGTTACCGATACAGGAAGACAACGTAGAAGAACAAATTCCATTCCATGTCCATCGTCACCTTGACGAAGACAGAAATTCACCTCCAAACATAATATCGCAGGAAAGAAGAGATTAGCTTCCGTTCAGTGACGATTCTGTGCCAGTCCCAGACTCTTCAAGACTGCACGCTTCTTAGAGGCAATCAATCAAAAATCTGACTAACTGCC
Organism: Squalus acanthias; assembly: GCA_030390025.1. Lineage (NCBI taxonomy): Eukaryota > Metazoa > Chordata > Chondrichthyes > Squaliformes > Squalidae > Squalus > Squalus acanthias. The sequence goes on along the minus strand of JASTWF010000484.1, from coordinate 292,233 downwards.
TGATGAATTATCCATCGAACTCACCCAGCTGGCACTACGCTTAGCCACACATCATCGAAGGCAAAATGAGTTTTAATGCCTGATTAAGCAGCTCCGCAGACTACCATCACACAAGACGGCCGAAATATCCAACACACGGCCCTTCCCATCTCCTCCACAGGCCTGGACTCGCTAAAATAAACGTTTTTAAGGTTGGGGAGGGGAGTGGTGGGGAAGAGAGGGGAGGGGAGGGGTGGAGAGGGGAGGGGAGGGGTTGAGAGGGGAGAGGAGGGGAAGAGAGGGGAGGGGAGGGGTAGAGAGGGGAGAGGAGGGGAGGGGAGGGGAGTGGAGGGGTGGGGGAGGGAAGTGGAGGGGAGGAGAGGGGAGGAGAGGGGAGGAGAGGAGAGGAGGAGGGGAGGAGATTGGAGGGGAGGAGAGGGGAGGGTAGGAGAATGGAGGGGAGGGGAGGAGAGGAAGGGTGGGAAGGGAAATGGAGGGGGGAGGACAGGGGAGGGGAGGAGAGGAGTGGAGGAGGGGGCGGGCTGTAGAGGGGTGAGCAGGAAGGGGAGGGGAGCAGAGGGGAGAGGAGGCATGGGGGTTTGGTTGGGATGGGACAGTTGTGGGAAGGTAAAAGGAGGGAAGATGTGATAGGGAGGGTGAAGGAAAGGGAGGAGGGAGAGGGTTGTGGAGCGGGGGAGTGGGGATGGTTGGGTGGATGTGAGGAGAGGCGAGAGGGAGGGGTTGAGAGAGGAGCGGAGGGATGGTTGGAGGTGGGGCGGGGAGGGGAGGGGAGGGGAGGGGAGATGTGATGGGGAGGGGGAGGGGAGGGGCGGAGTGGGGGATGGTTGGGTGGAGGGGGAGATGAGAGGAGATGGTTGGGGGAGTGGGAGATGAGGGGAGATGGTTGGGGGAGAGGGAGATGAGGGGCGATGGTTGGGGGGAGGGGGAGATGAGGGGAGATGGTTGGGGGAGGGGGAGATGGGTTGGGGAGGGGAGATGAGGGGAGATGGTTGGGGGAGGGGGAGGGGGAGATGGGTGGAGATGTTTGGGGGAGGGGGAGATGGTCGGGGGAGGGGAGATGGTTGGGGGAGGGGAGATGATGGGAGATGGTTGGGGATGGGGAGATGGTTGGGGGAGGGGAGATGATTGGGGGAGGGGAGATGGTTGGGGGAGGGGGAGATGGTTGGGGGAGGGGAGATGAGGGGAGATGGTTGGGGAGGGGGAGATGGTTGGGGGAGGGGGAGATGGTTGTGGGAGGGGAGATGGTTGGGGAGGGGGAGATGAGGGGAGATGTTTGGGGGAGGGGAGATGGTTGGGGGAGGGGGAGATGGTCGGGGGAGGGGAGATGAAGGGTGATGGTTGAGGGAGGGGGAGATGGTTGGGGGAGGGGAGATGGTTGGGGGAGGGGGAGATGGTTGGGGGAGGGGAGATGAGGGGCGATGTTTGGGGGAGGGGGAGTTGGTTGGGGGAGGGGGAGATGGTTGGGGGAGGGGAGATGAGGG